>WSFP011530178.1:0-12085 GCA_009831015.1 Picea engelmannii | reverse complement strand
ATAACAATCAAATATGACACATACCATGATACCTCGGACCAATTACCTCATGGAGCAAGAGTCCTTTCTGATGCAAGCCTAGGCCGATGGTGATGGAAGCTGCTACTGCTGACAGGACAAGTCTGGTGGAGAAGAAGAAAGATGGGCCCTCAAGGGCCATGCTCAAGTCAACCCTGCTCTCGGGACTCCATGTCTAGGACCATGTGGGCCTCAAGACATGATCTCCTAGTTATCCCTAGATATCGGGGATAACAAAGGTGTTATTAGAAAATAATTGGTGAATCTCCCAAAGTATATGGGAAACCTAGTTCCTCTTATGAGTCTAGCTTCAAATTGTTTTTTTAGAGTATTAATTAGACTAAGAAATAGACTATGCATGGGATGAGAGACAAAATCCAATAATGAAGCACATGCTTTTGTAACTTTAAGTTGCATTTCCTAGCATAGAGGATTATTTCTTTGAGCCAATGCTTTGCAAAAAATAATTCTTCCAAGTATTGAGATCGCAAAATGGAATGGATGATGCCCAAGAAAACTTAGGAGTACAAATAAGTGAAGGTTTTGAAGGTAAATTGGTGGGTGGGTGGGGTGCTAACTTTTGCACCCCTCCCATGAAAGATTTCGCATTAACGATAAATTTGGTGGGGGAGGGGGTTGCTAACCTTTGCACCCCTCCCATGAAAGATTTTGCATTAATGGTAAATAACCGTCCCATCACAAGTGTTGTAACATGCATCTTGGAATCGATGGAGAGTTAAGTCTCTCACCCACACCACCTCATATCATTCCTTCATCCTGTTCATGTTAATGAGGCCTACTAGAAATTGCATATGGGTTAAATATGCCGAATGCTCTAGAAGTGTAATTTGATCTGGTTCATTGCTTCACTCCTGACCTCTACATAGTAGAGACATTAAGTTTGGGGGTCCCTTGGTTAGTGATGTCTTGGTTGGATATTGGTGGTTCTTAGATGTATTCTCCTTGTTATGGCACTTGCCCACCCATTGAAATGGTTTACTCCCATCGTCTACATCAATGTTTTTCTCTATGTGATCCTAGGAGGTCCAATGTGGTCTCCATAGGTTCAACAAAGGGGTTACCAAAGAACATTGCAATTTCATAAATTCCACCATCAGGTAGAACCATTAGAAAGAAGAATATGACCAAAAATTAAGGGCTGAAAACAAAGTTAGGGATATGTGTTATCGAGCTAGTGTCACAGTTATTGGGACTTAGGGAAACAAAGAAGGAATTCCTTTCCTTCATGCTTATCACTTGACAATACTTGGAACTAGACAATCAGTTGGGAGCTTTGAAATCTATGGAAAACAGAATTATCTCTCATCTTTGGATTCCTTGGGAAATACTTCACTCTCCTCCTACAACTTCTACAACAACTAGGGAACCCTTGTTTAGTGGTTTCTCTTGATTTCACTATGAAGACATGCATGCACAACACTTTATTGATCTAGCTATGAAGGATTCAATAGTAGCTACAAAACCTGTGGATCAACTTGAAGTTGGGATGCACGCATAGGATTAAAAAATGGGGACTTGGTTGGGTGGGGCAGGGGGGAATGGAAAAAATTTCTAGTTTTGTATCTATGTTAATATCTATAGTGTTTTGGTGCATAATAGTATTTCTTTTTTAATTTGTATGATAGTATACGTACTAGGACTACTAACACTAAGATAAGGATAAGTTTTGCTAGGAAATTTTAGATGAAGAACTATGTTTTCTTAATAGATATATGCGGTTACTATTCTCACTTTTATATTACACAACTGTATGGTTTGGCAGTAGTTTTTCCTAATACAAAATCAAATTGTTATTGTGAAAAAAGAAATATGACTTATGTACTAAGTATAGTTCATAACAATTTACGATAATAATAATGCACATGTTTTATACTTATAATCCATCTATAGGGCACTAAACCACAACAAAGGCCAAGTCAAGATAGATGGTTTGCATAACCAAAGGATTAGAAACCTAAGTTTTTCTTCCCACATCTTATGTGGAGTATCTACATGAACAATGTTTAATCATGTTCACGTGATTTATTTTGTATGCATTGATTTGATTCAAGGGCGACCATGACATGAACTCCACATATGGAAAATTTGCCTTACAAGGCCCTAAATCACAATATCAACCTTGGAGATGATTTGATTTACTAAAGGATCATCAGGGACAAATTTCATGAATTAGGAGATATACAAATGGGTTTTGTGGCATAATCTATGATTTGGAATCTTACACCATGGATGTTTCTCCTAATGAATTTTTTTTTGGCTCAAATGCCATTTATAGGCTCCCCGACCACAATATCTAGACCCTCAAGATAAAAAATAAAAAAAAATCCCATTGAAGGACTAAGTGACCAATTTCATGGATTAAAGGAGATAAGTATGGTTATTATGATGTAAACCATTGTTTAGGGGTACAATCCTTTCAAGTTTTGTGCTTGATACATGTTGTTTAGGCTTGAGATCCATGAAGGTGCACCTGAAGTATGGTACAAGCCTTAGATATGGAATATATGCCATACAGAAGGATCAGATACCCAATTTCATGGGTCAAGGGCCAAGATAATAGTTTTTATGGCCTAAACAATAGTTTTTGGGCCCAACCCTTGGATAATGCCCCTTAAACATGTTTATTAGGGTCATGATCCATTTATAGAGCCTTGGACCATGGTATGGGTGCTTCAAGATCATCCCAACAAAATATGAGATACTCTGCTCAAAGGAAATAAGTGCATCCACACAATAAACATGCAATGCATTCTCTAGATCCTCACATAGTGATAAGATTATGGAAAGAATAATTAATAAATCCATTCAAACAAACAAAAACTCTATAGAACATGTTTGGCATAAGTTTTGGGCAAATATATCAACTCCAAAACTTATTAACAAAAGTGTTTGTATATAAGAGATGTTGACAAAATGAAGCTTACACCGATCCAATACTATCTACGACCAGCCCCATTACATTAGAGGGGAAGAGTATAAATAATAACAATAATAGATTCCTAGGTAATATGTAGAGACACGACACTTTGCATTCCATTTGTTCGTATCTTGATCGGTTACAATAATGTACATGTGTTGGGAAGATCAAGAAGTAGGTGCTTTGGTGAATAGTTATGAAGATTAAGCTTCCTTACATAGTTTTTCCATCCTCAAGTTGTTCACACATAGATTTTAGGCATGCGCTTGATTATTCCCAATCACATGCACCTTACTTGTGCTTGTGCATAACTTCTAGTGTGGAAAACATATGGAACAAATGCACCTGCATCATGATATCATGCATGCACATTGACAAATCACAACTCAATTTTCCACTTCCTATTGCATGCCAAGGTTGCCACATCCATGTGGTAACACACAACCATACTTAGTCAAGTCTTCTAGGTTGAACATTTGTCCTATGTAGTTCTCCCAATCATAGTCAATCTATAATTTGATCTTGGATCAAACCTTACTACTTAGGAGTTCTTTCTCACCAACAACATCGATGCCATTTCAAGAAATTTAACCTAAATTGTCTCTAAGGCATACCACTTATTGGCTTGGGGCCACTTCCCTTTTAGATTGAGTTGATCAAGTTCTAGGGATCCTTGTCTAGCATCCTATTCTAAGTGCTCAAGAACTCTAGCTTCTTTAACCTCTGTACCAACATCCATAACCAAATGTTTAGGAGAAAATATGATATATTATTCCTCATCACCATCCACCATGGATGGCTTGCAAAGCATCAAGCGGTATACATTAAAGACTAAATGAATACCCATGTAGGATGGTAATTCCAACTTGAATGCATTATGTCAAATATACATGAGAATAATATAAAGACCATATCTATGCAACTTAATGTCCCTCTCGTTGTCCTTAATTCACTTATTTTGAAGGTAAACCAAAACTCTTTCCAATACAAAAAAAGGGTTTTGTGGTGTTGATAATGTCAGGATTTGTGCTTCGGATGACTCTTATGCAATGTCTCTAGAACCTACTCATGAATCTTCCACATGTTTTCTATAAACCATATCTATATCCCAAGTGCAACAACTTCCTTCCTTAACGTTACCCTAAGAATTAGACCCAAAATGGCTAATGGATCCTTTGGTAAATATCCAAGGCACACTTCAAAAGGTGAAATTTGTTTCATGCTATCTAGTGCATAGTTATAATTGTGTTACACATACGAGGTGTTGGAATCCTATGTATTTGGACGCTTATGATTAAAAGTGCACAACAATTGAACTATGTTGGGATTTACTACCTTTATTCGACCATTTGTATTAATATTAAGGAACTATTCCTCTTCTTCTTAGTGTCCGTCAAACGCCACAACACTTGCCAAAAGTAGCCAATGAATATATTGTCAACATTGGAAGTAATTGATGATTGTAAGCAAGGATGCACCCACAACTTCTCAAAGAACAATTGTGTTTCTTGCTATGCACTCATTGTTTTCGTGTAAAGTATCATCATGGGCATTTTACTAAAGTAATCCATAACTACCATAAGATAGCCATTTCCTTTGTTGATTATTAGTAATCCTCCAAGGAAATCTATTGAAATCAACTCCCATGCTTTGCATGGGAACTAGAAATGGAATCTACTTTCCCAACTTCCTATTTGATAGGTTGGACATGCAATAAAGAGTGCAACTTCTCACAAATATTTCTACCATCTTCACCATATACATCTAGTACATCTAGAAGTTGGCAATTGTAGTTCTCCACCCCAAAATATCCCATTTTCTTGGAATGGTGTGCCACATGCAAAAACTATATCTTATGATCTCCTTGAGGAACACAAATGACATTCAACTGGTACATAATCCCATGAATTAGTGGATAATCTTAGAACTCTTCATTTGGTGGGCCCCACACATAATTATGCAAAACCATATGTTTCTGCATAGAGAATGGACAATGTGCATAAGATTATTTAAAATTATTCAAACCAAACTGTCATAATTGTGTGTACATGGTAAATCTGACCATTGGAGGTGTTAGAAAGTAATCTACAACTTTATTGGTGCTTTATTTTTTGTACTTAATCACAATATTAAATTACTACAAATATGTGATCTACTTCATGTGGCATGCACTCCCAATCTTTTTTTGTGTCTAGAGGAAATGGAGAAGCTTGTGATTTTTGTTGATGAGGTCTCTTTTTTGAGAAAAGACATTGCTTCATAGCTTGAACTAGTGCACACACCGCTTGGTCATACATTAAATAATTTAAAACAATGCCAATAAATGTCTCAGAGTGGTAAGTGATGAGGCTTCAGTATTGCACCGATACTTCTACCATGGCATATCTAGAAGCATACACCTTGATATTGAAGATTTATTGAATATCAGTTAAAGTGAGTATTTTGGAACAACCATAACTCCACACTTGATATCTTCAAATGCCTCCTTCTACACTGTCCCAACCGAAATTGGCTTGGTATTGATTCATCACATTAAGTGTGTGTGACATGGGAAAAATATGTAATGAATTTCCTTAGGTACTTGTTCTTTCCCATGAAGATTCACAGGTCACAAAAGTCCTTTAACAATGGCTAGTTGATTATGGTTGTAATCTTCGTCGAGTCAATGTTCAGTCCATCCTTATTCACATGGAATCCAAAATAAACAATTTCTACCTATCCAAATGTACACTCACTCAAATTCACAACTAAATTCTCTTTGTACAATGTTGCAAATACCTATTCCAAGTGCTACAAGTGATCCTCCTAGGTTTTATTGAAGATTATTATAACATTTAGATAAACAATTATAAAAGAGTCATGATAAGGTCTAAGAATTTCTTTTATCATTCTCATGAATATGGCAAGAATTGGCAAGACCAAAAGGCATCACTATCTATTCAAATAGTCATTGGTGTGCCTTAAAGGTGATCTTTCTTGTATCTTATAGATTGATATGCATCTAGTGGTAGCCCGACATTAAGTTGATTTCACTGAAATACTTGGCCGCGGGAAGTTGATCTATCAACCCATGAATGCTTGACATTGGATATTGATTCTTAATGGAAATCTTGTTCAGAATCCATAATTCACACACATCCTCAATGTGTCATCCTTCTTCGGGGACAAGAACAATATTCGATCCACATGGCAATGAGCTTGGTCAAATTTGGAACTTATATAATAACTATTGAATCTACCTCTTTATTTCTTTATTTTCCAATAAGGATTGTACTCATTTGGAAAAAGAACACCTTGTTGCAAATCAATGGAGAGTTCAATTGTGTAGATTAGAGGTATTTCATGAGGTTCTCCAGACAATCTAGAGTAACACACCAATATTCTATCAAGTTGCGTCTATAGCTCTTACTTTTCTATCAAGTCTATGTACGATACATCTTAACATACTTGCAAACATGATTGGAGAGTTCCACTTTCTCCACCTCTTTAAGCCACCAAACTAACAAAAAGAATGCCTTAAATATTTTATAAGTCTTTATAAATCTGCAACTAAAATAAGCATTAAAGGTGTTTGATATTTTCATATGTTGTCAATGATTAGGCTTGGCTATTTTTCACAATTCTGCATTGATTCAGGCACCTTTAGTAGATAGCATATCAATTTGACAAATAAAGGTCATCGATGATAAAACCACATGCATCCAAATGAACAACATCACACTCTACCTCATCAATATAATAATCTAAGATGGACAACTTTACCTTGCACTTGCATTGGACATGCTAGCCCTTGTTCATGCTAAAGCTAACCCAAGGAGTGTGGTTTAGAGTGTGCAATTGTATGAAGGTTATGTTTTTCTACTACCACTTCTAAAATGAGACTCTTTGGCCACTAATATGAAACATTGCAATCACTATCTCCTACTTGATTTGGATCTTAATGGAGAATATATTTTCATGCACTATGCATCCTTGATGTGTGTCTTCCATCAAAGAGATGCCTTTGGATGCGTTGTCAAGTACAATTATCTATTTATCTCCCCATTCAAGTGCATGCAAATTCTAATGTTTCTCTAGATGTACCCTCCAACATTCATCTTTAAAATGCCTCTCTATGCTTGTAGTGATAGTAGAATGGAACATCCTTCTTCTTTTTCGACACATTATGTTTTTATTTAGGCGCTTGGATTTAGTATTCTTTTATGTTGTCCTCATGAATGGATTTCTCTACATGCCCTCTTTAATAAGTCTTCTTTCCTTGACCGTGAATTTGTACTTAACAACATTATTATACTCCATTTGTTCTTATCTTCTTCTAACTTAGCCTTTTTTTAGGATCTTAATGGAGAATATATTTTCTTGCACTCTACATTCTTGATGTGTCTTCCATCAAAGAGATGCCTTTGGATGTATTTTCAAGTACAATTCTGCATTTATCTACCCATTCCATTACATGCAAATTCTAATGTTTCTCTATATGTAACATCCAACATTCATCTTTAAAATTCCTCTATGATTGCAATGATAGTAGAATGGAACATCCTTCTATTTTTCCGACACGTTATGTTCTTATTTAGGTGCTTGGATTTAGTGTTATTTTATGTGGTCTTCATGAATGGATTTCTCTGCGTGCCCTCTTTAATAAGTCTTCTTTCCTTGACCGTGAATTTGTGCTTAACAACATTATTATACTCCAATTGTTCTTGGCTTCTTCTAACTTAGCCTTTTGACATGTATCTTTGGTATTGTGTATTTCAAACATTTCAAGCTCTTTTGGAATTGGTGTGATCAATCTACCAATGACATTAGTGACTAGCTTGGTTTCTTTGTTCATCACTCTACATTGAATGATGTACTGGTTGAACTCTTGAATGTAGGCATCCAGGGACTAATTGTACTTTGTCATAGGTATTTCCATTATTGTTTTTGTTCCTTCCAATAGTTGACATGATAGATTTTTCCTTGATTGTGATTTTAAACTAACCCCAAGATTGCGTCTATGCTTAGACCTCCCTTTGGGAGTGGATTACTTCTTCTCTACTTAATGCAAAATGGATTGTGGGTTCAACATGGTAGAATGGGAAGGTGATCGGGGTGGTGGTGTGTGGTGCAAAGAAGTGGGCATGGTCGAAGTGTAAAGCCACCCTTCAATGCTTTGATCTTAATTAGGGGAAAAAGGGGTTGGACTATGGAAGTTGGTTCAGTTTGTCCAATTTTCATCGAAGGCAGAAGAGGGTGCACGTGAGACTGGATATGGTGTATGGCCCTCGAGATGATATTTCCCCTTATGGGAGGCTTCAACCAATTGATGTACTGATGGAGTACACTGGGTCAAATCATCTACCCATTCAGACTTCAATTTTGGTGGGTCATGTGATTGATCTGAAGCCATCTACCCTGTAGAAGATGAAAGTTTCTCATTTGGATTTGTTTGATTTATGTGCTCTAATTCATTGTGTTTGGAACCTTGTTCCACATCCTATTGGGGATAGGGGTAGGATGTTATTGTGGGAGACGACCATTTGGAGGACTATCAAGTTCAAGCGTGCCTGGGGGAATACAATTCCTTGCAAGTGTAGATGAATGCTTCATGAGGTTAGGAGGAAGGTGGAGGAGGTTCATATATTTCTTGAGGAAGACCAACATAACACTATCGTTAAGGAGGATGCAAAATGCTTGGAGCCAACAATGCATAGGGAGGAGTTTATTGCTAGAGGATCCATGGTCTGTGTTAGGTTATAGTGGATTCAAAAGGGGGATGGGGGATCCAAGTTCTTCTTTGAATTCTTAAATAAAAAGTGATAGTTGTCACAATGCATGGTCTTCGCAAAGATAATGGTTTAATCACTTGGATTCAAAAGTGTTTTCCTTAAGATGTTTGATGGATTCCACTAATCATGGGTTAATCAATATCATTCCAAAGAATGTTTTCATAGACACTATTGCAACCCGAGATGGTGAACAATAACTTTACTGAGTGTTGTTTACAAAATCATGGATAAGGAAATGGCATTGCAGGTGAGGGATATCACCAAGAAGATTGTGCATAAGGAGAAGACATGTTTCGTTTAGGGGTGATTTGTCCCAGATATAGTTATTTCTTCTTGAAAGGCCTTAGGGTGGGCCAAGAAGTCTGGGAAGTGCATTGTCTTCCTTAATATTGATTTTGATAAAGCTTATGATTAGATTCACTGGGATTTTATCATAGATATGTTCTCTTGCTTGGGTTTTGGTTTGAATTTTGTGGGGATGGTCTACACCCTATTCTCTTGTTCCTCATCTTTTGTTGTGGTGAATAGTACCATGTCTTCATGCATTTTTCTCCACCTATTGATTAGGAAGCAATCCCCCCTAGTACCCTATCTCTATGTTCTAATTGTTGGTTCCCTTGATTGTTTGTTGAGCGTTGCCCATTTTCAAGGGAATATTTGGGGTATTTCACTACCAAAAGCTTATGAGATGATGAATAATCACTTTGAAAATGATTCTATGTTATATGTGTGAGTTTACCAAGAGTCAGTGCCGACTACTAGAGATTGCTAATCCATGTTTTTCTAGGCCTCTAGGGCTATGATTAGTGATCATAAGGTTGATTATTGGTTGCTCAATCTAGATGAGAATCCTAATTGGATTCCTTCCACTTGGACCTTTGTTTGTTCAGGTGTTATAGTGAGATATCTTGGCATTCCCTTTGGTGTGTGGCTCTCTCTAGTTGTAATGTGGGATTGGTGTTTGGAGCTTCTATCATGTAAACTCCTTTTTCCGGTAGTACAAAGACCTTCCATTTGTTGGAAAACCAATTATAGTGAGCAAGATTATTCAAGCCACACATATTTATTATGTATCTTGCCATCTTCCCAATAAGGATTAATTTTACAAATTGGAGTAGCATCTTCATTCGTACTTGTGGGCCAAGTATTGTAGCACTCAATGCCTCCATATCGTACCTTGGAATGTTTGTATTATTCCCAACCATGAGGGAGGTGTAGGGTTGATTGATATTGAGACTCGAGCTAGCATCTTGGCTACCAAATGGGTGGTCTGGTGTTTGGAGGGATGCTCACCTTAGAAAGTATTGTTCAAGCATCGCGTTCTCACAACACAACATATTGGTAGAATCAAGGGATCTTTTAGATTTTTTTCAACATAATTTAGCTCCTCGCAGCATTCAAGTTTCTGGTTCTTTAATGATCAGAAGTATCTGAGTAGCATGGAGGAAGATAGCCAGCTTGTTGCAATGGAAGATGTCAAGTAATTGGGCGAGATGGGATTTGGAAAAAAGACCCATTTGGAGTTAGAAAGTGTAGGTCATGTGTATTGCAGACATTCCCCATTTTCAAGGTTGGCATCTAAGTAAGAAGAAGATTTTTTATTGGAGGTATTTATGGGATGCCAATGCTCTCTCTTCGAAGGAATGGTGATCCATTGCTCATGAGTTTTCCTTGTCTTCTACGGATTGACATACCATTATGGATATTATCGATATTACTCCACAAGAGGACCTATTCAAAATGAATATGGACATACATGGTCCATTTTGTGTGATTGGGAGTGGAGCTTCAAGTGCCCCTTGGTCTAGTATGATTCCCAAAGGTTGTACTCTCTTCTTCATAAGCATCACGAGCTCAGTCCTATTCTTAATACACGATGGGTGTATGTTGATGCAGAGAAATGGCATATTAAAAGATTGCATAGTGCACAGTTGTTTCAAGTTAGCTACAAACTCCAAGTGTTTGCACGACTAATGATTTAACAGGCGGGGCCTTCTTACCACAACATGATTGCTAGAAAATGGTCTCTCGGATAGGGTTTTCCCTTCCTACCTCCTGCTATAAATAGTGAAGAAACTCCTTTAGAACTATTCTTTTGCTAAATCTTGTTGGGATCTTGGTCAGTATGAGCACACAACCATTTTACAAGGGAGGTTGCATTGGTGAGCAGTGTTATTGGGTGATTCTAAATCCTTGGTCCACTGCTGTCTCAGTGGTGTTTAGCACTACTTGAGGATTCCATCCTTGTTTTCTCTTTGGAAAACTCAATGCAAATATTTTTTGAGAGTGAGGTTAGCTCTTTGACTGCATTTTGTCGATTATGTAAGGAAGAGATGTGTATGCAGTTGTTAGCTAGAGGATTTTTATTGATCAAACATTCCAAGGAGTTGGATACAACTATCTATTCATATACTATTGTTATTTTAGCTTCTTTGAGGAAGAGAATGCAAATACCTATGTAATACCCTCTTGATGTATTATTGTTTTCTCTAATATAAATATTTCTCTATAAATATAAGAAGTACTTTACAAAAAAAACATTCTACATGCATGTGCAACTTTGCAAAGGAAACATAGTATTCATCTATGAACTATTATACTTATAGGAGTCTTGTTGACCATCATAAGTTGAACTATCCGCCTTGGTGTCCACTTTTATAAAGGATTCCAAATTTAGCAATTAATTTTCTTTCAAAAATTCCAACCTTGGCTTGAACTGCTTCCTAAAGGATGTCTCTAAATTGTAGTACACATATTTTTCATAAGGGTTGTCAAAGTCTACAACAAACAAAATATAATAACTAGTTAACCATCCATTGAACCAACTCTTGTACATACACTAGAAACTTCAACTTCAATCCATAAAACACGACTAAACTTCAATCCATGAAACATGACTAAACTTCAATCCATGAAAGATGATTATGCATCTCGTCTACTATTCCTTACATGCGTATCATATGTAAGAGATCAATAAGTTATTGTAAAATGAATGTTCTGATACCAACTTTCTCCAAGATGATTCTAACAAAAACTAATTAGAGTGTGATCAATAGAAATAGGCACATCCACAACAATAAACCTACAACTTCTTCTTGGCAAAGTCACTAGATTATGGTAAGAAAAATTAATAAGGTTATTCAGATGAACACAATACCTAAATACCACATTTGGAACAAAAGTAGGCATTAGGGGAAATTTAGGGTCTAAAATGGGTCTCCTAAGGAAAATAATAAAAGAATAGTTAAAATAATAAAATAAGAGTTATGAATTTTCAAAGGGAAAGGAAGAAAGCTATCTTTTTTCATCATATTTTCAACTTATCTCCTTGCAAGTTTACACAAATTTCAAGTGTAGG
>WSFP011530177.1:0-12085 GCA_009831015.1 Picea engelmannii | reverse complement strand
AATGCTTGATGCCAGCTATTGAGTGCTCGTTGAGAGCCAACGATTCAAAGTCCAGCTATAGTGATTCCTCCTCAAATCGCAGAGCACTCTGTTTAGCTGTTCAGAGTCAAACGTATCTTGGTATTTATAATGGCTGGCATTTTTCATATTGCCCAATAACCCCAGAAACTAAAGTAAATGATGACCTTAACAATTTGCACATCTTGAATAATATTGTCTGAAAAATTAAGAAGAGAGCATTCCCTGGGACCAAATGAAACACGAACATACCCCGGTCCTCCACTAGCACTACCAGGGATAACAATAACCCCATGTCTTTTTGCAAGCCATTTAACAACTTCAACATCATCAGAAGCACCAGTTGGTAACTTTGCTCCAGAGATAAATTGATCCTTGTCCGCCCTTTACAGCATTTGCACCAAGAGGTGACAGTGCATCCAAATTATATCTTTGTTTTTAAACCCTTTCCTTCACCCATTCAGGGCCAAGCTCCAGTGAATACAGAGAAATATTTTGTCCAATTATTGAAGCAAATATTGGGATATTATCTTTTGTTTTGAGCAGTTGTGCTCCAAGGCCCTCGACTTCAGAAGGATATGCAGCCCATCATACCATAAGCTTTAGAAAAAGAGAATACATTGATAATGTGTGGAGCCTCTACACAAGTATGTTTCAACCCATCATACATAAAATACTCATAAGTATTATCCACTACAAGCCAACACCCTGCATTTTTGCAAAGTTCAGTTATTCTCCGCAAAAGAGGATTATTATTGCATTTATAGTTGAATTCTTCGCTCATTTGTGGTTTTGAAAGTACTTCATGATTTCTTTATACAATGGAACATATATGTGTAACGAAATATGAATAGCACAGAAAGAAAGCCATTTGCTTAACAAAAGACTTCAGGAGAGTAAACAATATCTTCAAGAACAAGCAATAAAATGTTATAAATCCGGAGCCCAACAAAAATGAACTGGGAGAGCTACCTCATCAACGAGATCGAGAAAGACTGCCCCAAAGTGCAGGATCAGGGGTATGAATTCCATTTCAGTTAGTTACTAGTATTGATCGCATTTGTCACTTGGAAGATGCTGGAAGGAGCAATATTTCCAGAAGTTGAGCCATCAGAGTCGTTGGTCATGAGGTTCTCTACCTTGTGGTATACGAACGACATGTCGAAGAAGTGGCAGTCGAACGTTGTGTTCCATGCCTACTACCAGTAGTTGAAGCATGCTATTGAGGCATTCCCACACATGAAAATGAACACATTGTATCAATGCAAACTACTAGCGAAGCTCCGCATAGATCGACACTTTATCTATATCACTGTGTGTAGGGATGAAATCAAGGAGGAGTTGCAGCCCTATTATAAACTAACCGATGGGGATATGGAGGATATCACAAAGAAATGTTTGGCATATTTCCTTGTACCGATTGATGATGTATAACTCTCTGACCCCGACATCATTGGAAGCCCCTTGGTCACCCAGGTCGAGCATGCTAGGCAGAGAAGCATGAAGAAAAATAAGAAAAAGGAGGAAATGCAGAACATAGAGACTGATGAGGAGGACACCGCCTCAGAGGAAAGTGGCCCTCACTTGCCTGTAGGAGGATGAGGAGATGAAGTAAATCAAGGAAGAGGATGAGAAGAAGGAGAAAATCAAGGAAAAGGAAAAGTTACACCACTAAAGGATCCCCTTACCGAGGTTGAAACATTGAAGAAAAGAAAGGTTTCTCCACAGAAACCCTCGGCAAGAAAGAAGACGTGCACTAGTAAGCCCAAGATGAAGTCCACTCTCATAAAGGATGATGTCGATCTAATCATCGTAGTTGTGGAGGATGCTTCAGAAGATATCTTGCAGCATTATGGAGAAAACAAGGAGATTTTGTACAAAAGAATAGAGAAGGAGTTGAAGGAGATACAACAAGCCATTCCTTTGAGCCGCGTAGTACCTACTGTGCCTTCTTCATAAAAAATTGAAGAATTGGGGGATGAGTCCTCCCAATTATGAATATTAGCAGATGCAACAGAGGCTCAACTTTAGCGAGTCCAACAAGAAAGGGAGTAGGATACAAAAGCCTTGAAGCAAGAAAAGGAGGAGGTCTTATAGAAACTTTGAGTTGCGCAGAAGGAGAAAGATGAAATCCGGGTGATGTTCGAGGAGGACAATGCAAAGATACAGAAAGAAAAAGACCAGCTTCTCGCAGAGCAGATTACGGTCAAGGAAGCAGTGACTAAATCACTTCACTCTGTTTCAGGCTCAGCACATGAGGAACACAAAGTAGTTGAGGTCCAAGTGACGAAGCTCATTGAGGCCATTCAACAGTTTCAAGCATGAATAATGGAGTTTGTGCTTCAAGCAGTACCTAGCAGTCCACAGGAAGTGTGCGACCAAAGGGAGGAAGCGACCAAGAGCATATTTGGAAGGATCAATATCCTCTAATTATAATGTAATAATTTGAGTGATCAAGGTGTGTAGACTTATGAACTCCTTGTAGAAGATACAGAGCTGAGGAAACTGGAATCACAACTCGAAGAGGCACAACAAAAAGCATCCACCATGCAAGTGCAGATGAAGCTACTTATTGCAGTCAAGTGAATGAAGAGATCACAGAGTCCAACAACAGATTACTGCCATCCAGAGAAGAGTCATGGAAGTTACATAGAGACTAAGCTGGTGTAGGATGAAGCTTGCATGCTTTTTGAAGAGATTGAAGGACAAGGCTTGCTGCTAGATCAAATGGTTACAATAGTGGAACGACGCCTAGAAGGGCTTGTTATAGAGCAACTGATTCAGGAGTTCATCGAGTAGGAGGCTCTAATGAATCAACAAGTCAAGGTTGCTTGAGCTAATCTTGGGGAATTTCAAGGAGCGTTTCCCAGATCTGAGTGACTCGGGACGAGTCACATATAAGTGTTGGGGGCCTGTTGGCCCATGACCAAGTTTTGAAGGAACATTGGTCATGTTTGACCACTTTTGGGACTTCGATAGGCTGGTCAAAGATGGAGCACCTAGGTGGAGCTAAGATCATGGTATCTCACTCATTTTGTGGGCTTGTGAACCCAACAAAGGGTTTACTAGGGTTTATGTAACAGGATATGGGATGTCGGCCCATGGTTTTACCCATGATTAGGCCTTTTGTAAATGTACAAATAAGTATCTAAGCGATGTAAGAGGGGGTGATGATAGTTGGCTATGTGCACCATATGTTGCAAGTGTTAATGTTGTCTTAGTGAAAAAGGTTGTAAGTGGATTTGTGTAGACGGACTATGTAAAGTAAGGCTTTGTGCTACTAAGGAGTTGGCTTTGTGCCTTGACCTAATTTTGGGAAGGACGATCTGGCGCGCTGCACCTAGATATCTTGTCCTCTATGGAGTTTGGATTTGTGGATTTGTGCACAGGAGAAGATGAATGTAAGAAGACTAAATCCTAATAAAGAAGAATAAGTCATTGGTGGATGTATCTCCACACTGGGGTGAACCACGTATATCTTGTGTCTTGAAGTTCTTTGTGCGATGTGAATTATATTATTTATCTACTTAGTGTTATTGTTATAATGTATGATGAATGCATATTATGTTGTTTCTTAGTTCTTAATGGTATCAAAGATGAATAAATTCTATATCTGAGCTAATGATATGTTCTAAGTGATTGTAAGTGCTTGATCTTGATTGTTACTACGTTGATCTATAATAAGGGTTAATCTGCGATGTGAATGAGACTCATGAACTAATACTTATTGTTTTCTAAGTGCCCTACTAAGTGTTTTAATCATAGATATGTGTCCCAGCTTGGTTGTATACACCTGATTCTTGCAACCCCCCTGCCTCTACCTAGGGTGAGACTTCATCTTCTTTGCAGGTGTTTTCAAAATGGTCGGTATTTAGGGTTTTGTTGGTGCGATGTTGAACCGTTGAACCCTGGGTCTACCCTTGTGTGCCAACAACAATTATAGAACCTATCAAGGGTATCGAGAGAAAATGGTATAAAAGACAACAGAGGATATCGAATGGATTCAAGGTTCACAAAGCTCCATAGGAAAATGCAATCGGTATTACTCTCGAGACAGATCCTCAATATGTGTTCCCCACTACATTTAGTCCGACTTTGGAGGGGTTATCTATGATTCCTTTCATCACATGACCTCGTGTTTATCCCCTGTGTTAGGGGGGGTCTTGGATAAATTTTACAACATTGGACTTAAGCACTCCCTAACTCAGACTTCAATGTTTGATTTAACGGTCTTGAAGAGTTTCCTCTCCAACCTAATTCAAGGCCCTAAACCCTAAACTAGTTTATTGACCCTACAAACAAAAACTCTAGTGTATTTTATATTAAGCATTGTTTTTAAAGGCTTGATTTACACACAAGGTATGGTGGTGAAACTAATGGTGTTATAAAGAGATGAAAAAGAGGAGAAAATTAAATCACTTGAAAGAAAAATTAATTTAAATCCAAAAGTAAATCTTTATAACTAACTCTTTGTAACTCAACTTTTATTAACTAACTTTTCAAGATCTTGTAAAGAAAACCTAAAACATACTTTCACTTGACTACAAGCTACTTATGTTTCAAGAAATCAAGAAAGAACTTGAAAAATAGACTCTTTTTCCTTTTTGCAAATAACCAACTCTAACTACTTTACCAAACTGAAATGATTTTTTTTTTTCTTTGAAATGCTTCAAAAAGAAAAAATGAAATTAATCTTTAACTTTTTTCAAAGAAAGTAAAAAGGATAAAAATAAAACTAAAACAATATTGGAAAAGACCTTTAGCCCACTGCAGATCACAGGGATTCAATTAAGAAACGAAGAAGGAAGATCTACAATTCAACAACTTGCTTAAAACCTTTTTAAGAGTAAAAACAAGAAGACCAAGAAAAACAAGTAAACTGAAACCTATACCTAGGCTATGGTTGTAAATAGAGACTCTGGACTGATCCAAGAAATCCATGAGAAGTGTGAAATTCAATCAAGAAAGAGGAAAAATTCCTCTTTTTCAAAAACTTTCCTGAAATTGAGACATGGGTTGTTTCTTCAACACCTTGCATATGTATCTGGGTTTTTTACTGAGCATGATGTGTATGTATGCGAGCTGACCCAATATATGGCACGTACACCTTTGTATCTCTTAAAAAAAAAGAAAAAAAAGGATAGTCTTATAGAGAAGGGACAACTGGTATGTACCTTGTAGGTGACAAAAATCCCTTGATAGACTTAGAACACTTGAAATAAACTTGAAAGGCAAACAAACCAATCAAACAACCCAAAATCCCCTAAAAACACCTAGAGGCTTCCCTAGTATGGTCACCAGTTCTACTAGCAGGAAAAACCCCCCTTTAACTATACCAGGGTTCAAGAAGTAGACATAATGAATAACTGTCTAAAATTCAATCAATTCTACTCTACCCCAAACATACCAAAACTAATGTAAAGAAAGCAAATAGAGAAGATATCAGGTAACTATACCTTTGATCCCACGTGTGGTGATGATCTCCTCAATCTTGGAAGTTCCACGGACTACACGTCTCCTCCCAAGGATGACCTACATCCAAATATTGGCAAACAAATAACTACAAGTATGATATTCTATCCATAAGTTAGGTTTAGATATTAAATGTCAAGTATAAATCAATAAAAATACTCAAAACACCATCATTTGGGACAGGAAAATGTGATTCTTTTATTCATCATACAAACATTATACCTTACAATATAATTCGGCCACCATCCCATGAACCTAGTCTGGGATCCTCTTTACCATGCTCCAAGTGCACCTTGAATTAAATTCTTCTATAAACCTTATAATCATCTCTATGGAAGGGAATGGGTTGAATGTAGGAAAAAGGGGTTGATGAGGAAATGTTGAGGCAATATTTCACAAAAGGCAACAATATCTTGGGCAAGGAGGGGAAGTGAAATTGGGCATAGTTTCATTGTTCTTATGCTTGGATGTGAAATGAGACCCCAACACCTCATTTAATATGACAAAAGGATGGTTATTCGGTTGGGTGACGGGCTATAGTAGGAGGATTAGTTGGGAAACTTTCAATAGCTTGCGAATTTCAACGAATTCCTTGCAAATTTTTATTTTTTGCAACTTTTGCAAGCATACACGGGCTGTAATGGTGCAACAAGCATATGTACGTGAGTTATAGTGGTGAAAACAGCATATGTACACAGGCTGTAATGGTGCAGGGCACATACATCTTCCAAAAAATGGTTTTTTAAGAAGAGTTTCTCAGTAGTGCTTTGGCAAAATATGCAAGTAAGAGGGCCAAGGCCATGTATGCATGAATATGGAATTTTAGGGATATAAAACAATGCTCCATGTTAGTGTCCTATGGAGAAATGAACCTTTTTTAACTCCTTGTCTACCTCATTACAAGAGCATTGATATCCTTCCTGGGTCAATTTTCAGCTCATTTTTATTTCTTCTCCTCAATTTTTTCACTCAGATCTTTGCATTGGAGTCCTCTGAACTTGGTTATGACTTTATTTGATTGAAAGAATTGTGATCACCAAATTTTCTTGCCTCTTTTGATCTTGCAAGTCCTTCAAAATTATGGAATGAAAATGACTACCTTGGGCTAACCTGATCCTTTGGTCAAAGTCTGTCTTACTAGTGGTTTGATCCTCATCATGAAGGTTTACAATCTCTTGTTATCCTGATTTCAAAACTTATTTTGAAGTTTTATTCATTGTTTTGGATTTGCCACTTGGCATTTATCTTTGATTATTGCAACTCATTTTTTAGGTTTTCGAATAGTGATTTCCTTTCTCTTTTACAATTTTGAGTTCTTGATTGAACACGTTTTCTCACACTTGGATTCTTTTGATTCTCATAAAACTTTTGAATGAATTATTGTTTGGATTCTTTTTTGTTTCTTGTTCCTTTGCGTTAGCATTGATTTATTTCATTCCAATTGAAAGTAAGGAAGCATAAAAGTTTTTCATTTGAAGAGATTTCATTTCATATACAATCAAACAAAGCGAAATATTTTCATTCTTAGGAGTTTTGCTTTGGTACATGTTTTGAAAGAGCTAGTATTATATTTGCTTTAGGATTTAGGAAACATTTATTCAGTAGTTTGGCATAATTTTTCTCTTCATTTAAGAGGAAAATAGAAAAGTTGCATGATATTGAGTGCCTTTTTAATTAAGAAGAAAATAATTGTTCTCCTTCTCATATATAGAATTCATCGAAAATAAATGTTAAAATTCATTCTTTTTGCATTCTATTGGAGTCTGTTGGAGATACTTCACACACACATCTAGGATTTATTTTTCCTAAGGTTTTCCCTATGTTTATTATGCATTATTCGGTCTCCTATATTTTAGGAAGAATATTTCTCTAGGAGAATATTCTCTTCAGTTCACACTTCAGTTTGATCATTTGAGTGGAGTCTAGATGCCACATTGGGATTATCACCATGCAACATTGGGATCATCACCAACTAATGCACATTGTCATTGGGATCATCACCAGCTAATGCACATTGTCATTGGGATCATCACTATACTAGAACATTACTCATGATTCCTTGATCTCCTCCTCACTTCACTCTATTTCGGTCAATTAACTGAAGACTAAGAGACTAGTTAACTCATACTAGGTGGCAGTTCACTCCTGTAACTGCCTGAGAGACTAGACTAGGTGGCAGTTTACTCCCGTAATTGTTGGTGTGTGTCAATATCACTCTATACAACCACTATGGTGCAGTGTATTCTCCTCCAATGCACATTCCTTGAGTTATACAAAGTATATCATGTGTAAAATATCATCCATTCATTTGGTTAATGAGAATTCTTCCATTCTTTCTCTCCTGCTTCTCTTTTCTCATATTTTCTATGCAATTGTGTATGTCAATTCTTATCTTGATATATTATGTGTAGGTTCAACACATTTACATGGTATTAGAGCTGACGAACTACTAGGGAAAAAAAACACCAATTTTTTTTGTAGGTATTGAAGATTGAAGACAACAAAAAAATGGAATTTCCAAAAGAATTTATTCTTACACCGTACAATTTCTTTTCATGGAGGGTGTTGTGTTGGTTTTGTCACTTGGGTGATAAAAACAACAACACTTTCATGTTTATATAAGCATGATAAACAAGACAAAATTCTGTGAGTGGGTTAGATAAACCAAGCACACATGAATACAAAGAAATAAAACTAAAAATAACTAAGAAAAAAATGTTAGAAAGCTTGAGAAACTTAGAACCATGAAAATCAAACAATGACCAACACATTTCTACCAATGGATAAATAGATTAGTAGGAAAAACATCATAGGGAAAGGAAGGGACTTATGAGTCCCCTCTTCCTCCTTGGGTGGGCTCTTGAGTTCCTTAATTTAGAGCTCTTCTCTCCTTACAATGGAAGAAATGACAAATGGTGAAGAAAAACAATGCATATTCCCTCAAGAGGTGAGTGGAATGGCCTATTGCAATGGTGCTTGAAGGCTTCAAAGAGAAAAGAGGATTATCAAAGAAGAATTCTTGTAGCATAACAATACTGTGAAGATCTTGGTTTCTTATCACACCCATGGCTCTTATTTATATCATCCATTCATGGAAAAATGTAATTGGTTCATAATGTGAACAAGGGGCATTTTAGGACACCCTCTAGCCCTTGACCAACCTCCAAGCTAGATTTCACTAAGATATGAGTGTCAAGTCGTGTTGGGGATCATACTAGAAGTGATTGATGGGCTGAAAAGATCCATAAATGCATCATTCATATAAGTGCATGTATTTTCTCATAGAAAGTCACGCATTTTGAGCATAGTGCACGTTGAGGGTTGTGTTGGCCCGCACATACTGCGCAATGTGCGCATGCTTCCTTTGGTGAATTTGCACACTTTGATTTTTGACCCAATTGTATAGTTTTTTTCCTTTTGATGGACTTTGTGCTATAGGTAGACTAATTGTTGTTGGCATTGATGTGTTTCTTCAACCATTGTGTGCAATGTTGCAGACAATTTTTCAATGATAACAGATCCCCCCTAATGTGTGAGGTTAGGAGGATACGTATACCCGAAATACATCATTGTTTCTTTTGATGAGAGTGCCATTGTAATTAAGAGTGAGGAGAGGAAATGCAAGAGTGGTCCACTGTAGGGAGAGGGAAAACTGTGGGACCTAAACCTTTCTCTAAGGAAAAAAAAGAAATTATGTGTACAAATGAGGAGGACATGCCCCATGCTCGTGTCATGAAACCTAAATGTGAGACTGTGACTGAAGATGTATGTTGATGTAGATAACTGCAACACCGTTGGTGGAAGTTGATAATGGTAGATGAAGTTCTGAATGGTGAATGGAATATGAAGTGAGGCAAGGAAGACTGTAAGAATTTTCGATGACTCATAAGCATTGATGGCCTAACAACTTCGGAGGTCTTCAGCTGGTATGAAACAACTGCAATATTCACATAGTAAGACCCACCATAACATGAGAGTTTTTTGAAGTCGAATGTTATGGGGGTCAATGGAATAAGAGAGCAATGATGATTCTCTCTGTGTCATCCAAGACTCCTCATTGAAAAAGGTAATGATGGTAAAGATATTTACACCCTTCTGGAAACTATGTTGATGTTGACACGGAGGGAGACGTGACTCCAAGAAGCAAAGGGCTTCATGAAATCCATTGAGTAATAGATGATATTAGGTACTGACAGGTAACATGAATGAATTCAATATGTTGTGAGACTTACGACTGCCCTTGGTTGGGGAATTTTATAAGGATGAGTGGTAGCAACTGTAAAACGTGATCTAGTGTCAGGGGACGACTAGATAGGGGGTTAAAATCTACGAGAGGATAACAAAGTGGACAAACTCAGAGATCATGGGTACATGGACTTGGGATACTTGGGGTTCATGAATGATGTCAATGTGAACAAAAGGGTATAGTAATGCAATAATAGTATATGAAATGGAAAATAACGTAGCATCAATCACACACAATAGAAGATATACGTGGTTCGCCCTCTCCCTAGGGATACATCCACAAAATTATGATTTATAATATATTAAGATGAATCATACAGTTCTTGTTTGCACTCTTAGTTAGCAGATCTTCTTTCTTCTCCTCTCTATCTCTCCCCTCCCTGTGCACCCAGCTGTAGGGTTGATCTTCGCACCCAGTTGAAGATATTACAATACGAGAAGGCTCTTACTCTTAACACTTCTCTCTCACACAACAATAATCACTCATTCCAATAACAAAACTAGAACCAACAATACCAACAACCCATCCCAGGTCCTTTAGATCTATATTTATACATTACAATAGTTCTCGAACACTCTTAGGTTAAAACCTAAGTGTCAAAACCCTAGATACCAAAACCCTAGGTCAACTTGATCCACGTTTTTAGGGATTTGCTAGCATGTCTTCCCTTCCTTCTTGCACGATGCTCCAAAGCATCCAATGGTGGATTTTTTTGCTTGGTGAGTTGTCCACAATATGTCTGCCTTTCGAATCTGTCATCCTTGATCTTCTCGTCTGACAACCTGCTTTCTCTTACTTCACACCATCGTTTCTGCTCTTCTGCTCACTTCGACCCAGTATCAATCACTATGTCTTCCGTGCAGTTTGCATTTCTCCTTTTCTTCCTTGATCTTCGCTTGCTTCCCTAACCAAGGGCCAACAAACCCCCAACACTCACCTATGACTTGTCCCGAGGAACTTCAGATCTGGTCCTTCTAGTTTATTGTGACTTCAGACTGCGTAGGGTAGCCTTTTCTTTCTACTCCATGCCTCCCTTCCATGTGTAGAATGCCTTTTTTGTGTCTGGTACCTAGTTTCAAATTTTACTGAGAGTCGCAAGGAAGTTGGTTGTCATAATATAGTTTCAATTGGCTCCCATTCACCAACCCTTCCTTCCATTCTCCATTCAAATTCTTCAGCTGCGTAGCTCCTTCTTTTGTAACATAGGCAATATCATATGGTCCAAGCCAATGCATTCAGAACTTTCCTGGATGCTTCATGAACTTGCTATCATATACCAATGCTCAATCACCTTGTTTAAATGCCCTCTTCTTGATGTGCTTGTCATGGTAGGCCTTCTCTCTTTCCTTTTCTACTTGCTAATGGAATCCTGCAATAAATTTGTCTTCTTCTAGTTCGACCAATTGTGTGAGCCTCTCTTGAACAATGTCAATGTCATCCATACCTGTAAAGGCAGTGATTCTTAGGCTTGGTAACAAATATTCCATTGGGACAATGACTTCTAGACCATAAACCAACTTAAAAGGGGTCTGCATTGTTATCTTCTTGCAAGTGGTTCTATAGGCCCATAGTACTGTTGGCACTCTTAAATCCCAGTCATCCCTGTTCACACTGCAAATCTTCGTCAGCACTATCTCCAAGATCTTGTTGAATGCTTCAACTTTCCCATTCGCTTGTGGATGGTAAGGCGTGTTCTTCTGATGGTCGACTGCAAATTCCTTGATCAAGGCTTCAATGGTCTTATTGATGAAATGTGTGCCTTGATCACTCATAAGGGTCTTCGGGCATCCAAAACTAGTTATGATGTCATCAAATATGAAGCGCACATATGTAGTTGCACTACAGTCCTTAACTTCTCTTGCTTCGGCCCATCTGGTAAAGTACTTTATCGCAGTGATTATGTACCTTGCTCTTATGTGCTTTCCTAGTGAGTTTATAGGTCCTACGAAGTCAATGGCCCATTTCTCAAATGCTTGTAGGGTCATCTTTGATGCTAAAGGAATTTCATCTCTTTTGGATGGTTTCCCAACTCTTTGGCATACATCACAGGCTCGGTAATAGTCCTTAGCATCTCTGTGTAGGTTAGGCCACCAAAGGCCATCTCTAAGAACCTTTTGCGCAGTTTCTTTCCCTATGTAGTGTCCTCCAACGATGCCTTAATGAGCTTCGATGAGGATCAACGGTCTCTCTACCTCCATAACACACCTCCTTAATATCTCATAAGGTCCCATCTTGTATAACTATCCAGTTATGAGTGAAAATTATACAATGCGCACTACTAGTTATTCCTTCTCGGTGATTGTATATTCACTAGATGTCATTCATGTTAAGAGGAACTGGGATATCTCT
>WSFP011530176.1:0-12085 GCA_009831015.1 Picea engelmannii | reverse complement strand
TGAACAAACTTCACATAAACTTTTCTTCATAATTGAACTTTTAATCAAATATTTTAACATACACTTAATTACATTCACTAACATGTCTAAGTAAGTACATTAACTGACTTATCCTTTAAGGTGAAATGAAATTTGAAGAAAATATAAGTATATTTGTTATACAAAGAAAATAATAATTTTTATTAATATTAAATGATATAAAAGTTTTAAAATTTATTTGATTTTTAAAAATAATAGGATTATCATTTGTTAGACAGAGATATAAATGTTGAATTAATAGGATTTGTTAGACATAATGGTTTATTGGTGTAATAGTTTAATAGCTTGTGCAAGGTTAATGGTTGAGAGATTAATAGTTTTTTTTAGCTAAAGCGATTAATAGTTTAACAATTGATTGGTTACTATGCGCCTTGTGCCTTAAGTCGAATTGTAAATGGTGGTTGGTCATAGTTGTTTCACCACACATGTTTCCTTGTAGGAACCAAGAAATCCTTCGGTTAGTTGCACAATTTAATTTGAGTGATGTCACCTTGCGCCTTGTCGACTTGTTGCTTGGGTTCTTGGATATAGTCTTCATGTATTTTTGGTAGTTAATTCGGTCTCCCAACGCGTTGGATTTTTCTTGGGTTATTGGTCTAGATATGTTATGTTGCACCATGGTTATTGTCATGCCTATCACCTTGTGATGGAATGATTCTTGATGAGGGGATCATTGTGCGCTCTGATAGATAGATGTGAATGATAACCTGGCCGAAGTCTTGTGCTTTCTGATGTGGGCATATTGTTCGTTGTATTTGATGTTGGTACTTGGTTCTGTAACAGCTTAATGCGATTGGTTTGCGTGCAGTAGAGGTTTCTAGTTACTGGTTGTCGAAGCCGATGTGTCGGGATGTTGATGTTTTCCTTTAGCTTGTAGTCATCGTCTTGCTTGTTTCGGGAGTGTAGCCATTTTTATCTGTCTATTGAGTATCACATGTTTTGTCTAGTTTCATTATGTGCTAGTATGTTGGGTCGTTGTTGTTTGTTTCCTGAATGTGTAATTTGTGTTCATCGTCTGTGTTGATTATTTGTTGTCATTGAATTCCTTCCTACTTAAAACAAAAAAAATAAAATTACTTTCTTTGCGTCGCCTGTAGACATAACGACGGGGGTCGTTACATATGGTATCAAAGCAGTTTGACTCATGACTTGGGATCACTACGGCTTCCGTTGATTTGATATTTGATTATAAGGTTGATAATTTTTTTAATTTGCATTCATGTAGGTAATCATGGTTAGAGGAAGTCACGGAGGTAGACGAAGGGGTGCTAGGGGAGGAGGCGCGACACCCCCAGTAGCATCCACGCTTGAGGGGTCTAACCCCCAGGGAGACAAACAGGTTGTCGGACATGAACAAATAGAAATGGGTGATGTGGTTGGGCTGATGAGGTCCTTTCAGGGAATTTCTAAGGCACTGATCAAATATTTGGATAGAGATGAGGCTAGGGTGTCAACACCTATTGAGGGTCCACCACATGCTCCGGTTGGTACTGGTAGCATTCACCGCGAACTTGAGAAGGTCAAATTTCCTAAGTTCTTTTGTGCCATGGACGACACAGCCGTCGAGGCATGGTTGGAGAATATGGAGATGTGCTTTTCACTTCATGACTATACCTCCAACATGAAGGTCCGCATGGCGGTCTTTCAACTGAAGGGGAGCGCTCTTCTATGGGGGAAGACGCTCCTGCCACAATTGAACATGGCCGTCGAAGACATGTCATGGGAACTATTCGAGGAATGGTTCTGAGAGAGGTATCTATCTAAGGAATTCATTGAGTGTCAGCTCAATGAGTTCAACGCCTTGAAACAGGGTGGTCATACGGTGCCCGAGTATGCGGCCCATTTTATGGAGCTGCTTCGGTATGCTCCACACCCGAATACGGAGAAACTTAAGGTCAACAGGTTCGTGTTTGGACTTAATTTCAACCTTCGTGCAAAGGTTAGTATTTTGATGCCTCAAACCTTTCATGATGTCATCCAGAAGGCCCTCATAGTAGAGGAGGATCTTATCAATGGGGTTCAGAGCAGGACTCCAGTGAGACCAGCAGGGCAGGTGTCATCTGGTGCGCAATAACATCAAACACCAGCTAGACACTCACCAAGATATCGTGGCTTCTAGAGAGGATCCACTTTCACTACACCTCGACAACCAGTGCCTTAACAATAGACTCCTTACCAAGGACCAAAGCACCAACAACAACGTCAACTGCAGCAACAATAGTTTAGACATGTTCAACAGAACATATTAGGATTACAGGCCGGTGGGCCGTCAACTTCTACTTCGGGTACCAGGAGTACTGGACTGAAGAAAGGGTGTTGGACATGTGGGGAACCACATTACCAGCGTGACTTCCCAGTGGAGAGGACCAGAGCATCTAGATCAGCCAGACCCACTACCGTGGGAGATTTGGGCAAGGCCCATCGGATTCATGCAATGGTGAATAACCGCCAGGAAGAGAACCAATCGAATGTGCTCGAGATATCAAGTACCATTACTGAACAAACCCTTAGTATTTTGATAGATCCAGGTGCTATAGAGAGTTTCATTTATGGGAAAGCACTAAAAATAATTAAGGTAAAGGAAGTTGAAAAGGACGAGTTTAGCTTTGTAGAAATGGCTTCGGGAGTCAAAGAAAATGTTGAAGGAAAGGTTATGGGTTGTAGCCTTAAATTGGGAGAGTTTATCACCAGGGCCAACCTGCATGTCACAATCTGAGGATCTTATGACGTCGTGATCGGTATGGATTGGTTGGAATCGCATGAGGCGATACTCAACTGTAAGATGAAACGGTTGAGCTTGGTCGATAATGAGGGATAGAGATGCATGATTGTAGGTCGGAACTAGGGAGTTTCCTTGAGGTTCATCTCTTCCTTGCAACTACGGAAGAGCATGCACAATGGATGTAAGATTTATGTGATCCTTGCGTTGAAAGAAAAGGGAGTAGCAGAATGTCTAGAACACCTTTCGGTGGTGAGAGAGTTTGCAGATGTCTTCCTTGAGGAGTTACCTAGGATGCCGCCAGAGAGGGAGTTGGAATTTACCATAGACCTAAAATTGGGCACTGAACCGATAGCAATAACACCTTATCAGATGTCAACCCCGAAGTTACAAGAGTTGAAAATGAAATTGAAGGAGTTGTTGAACCTAGGACTTAGACGTAAAAGTATGTCACCGTGGGGTGCGCCTGTTATTTTCATACGAAATAAGGATGGGTCGTGGAGACTCTACATTGACTATCGTCAATTGAACAAGGAAATGATCAAGAATTAGTATCTGTTGCCAAGGATTGATGATCTGTTTGATCAGATGAAAGGCGCGACGGTGTTTTCAAAGATCGACTTGAGATCAGGGTATCACCAGTTACGGATCAAGGAGGACGACGTCCCTAAGACCACCTTTAAGACGAGGTTTGGACATTACGAGTTTACTGTTTTACCTTTTGGATTGACAAATGCCTCTGGGGTATTTATGAGTTTGATGAACAGGGTGTTCCACGAATACTTGGACAAGTTCATCCAAGTATTCATTGATGATATTATGATTTACTCTCGGACGATGGAGAAGCATGACTATCACTTGCACTTGGTACTACAATGTCTTCAAGAGAACAAATTGTATGGGAAATTGTCTAAATACTCGTTTTATCAATCAAAGATTCACTACTTAGGGCATGTCATCTCCGATGAAGGTATCGTTGTGGATCCAAAAAAGGTCAAGGCTATTATGGAATGTCTTGCGCTGACGAATGTCCTCGAAGTGTGTAGCTTCATGGGTTTAGAGGGATACTATCGACAGTTCGTTGAGGGTTTTTCGAGGATAGCAAATCCGATCACGGAATTGCAGAAGAAGAACAAGAAGTTTGTTTGGACTGAGAAATGCGTGGAATAATTTTAGAGGCTGAAGGAGTTGTTGATGACAACACCGATACTAAAGGTCCCTGACATGGACATGGACTTCTTGGTATGCACTGACGCATCCAATGAAGGCTTAGGCAGAGTCTTGATGCAAGACGGTCGAGTGATGGCTTACATATCGATAAAGTTGAGAAGGCATGAGGAGAACTATGTGACGCACGATTTGGAGTTGTTAGCCATTATTTATGCCTTGAGAGTTTGGAGGCACTACCTTATTGGATGTAAATTTGAACTAAAAATGAACCACTATGGACTACAACACATCTTTATGCAAAGCGACTTGAACACGCGACAACGAGGTTGGTCGAAATTTCTTAGCGAGTACGATTTCAAAATTACTTACATAAAAGGAACAATGAACAAAGTGACAGATGCATTGAGTCTGAGACCATGCATCGTTTCGGTGATGCCTCTTTAGATGAATCTACGTGAAAATATTCCAACTTTACAATGTGACGATGGATGGTACAAAGAGGTCAAGGATTTTATCGGAAAAAACACAATGATCATACCAAAATTTGAGATTTAAAGGTCGAATTTACGTACCTCCCAACGACGAGTTGAGAAGTTTAATCCTAAATGAGGCTCATAGAGCAGTGTACATGGCTCACTTAGGAGTCACAAAGATGAGGGAAGACCTTAAGCCCTTATTCTTCTGGAAAGGAATGAAGGTAGACATAGTCAACTATGTGGAAATATGTCTATAATGTCAGCAGGTGAAAGTTGAACATAGACATCCAACAAGATTACTACAACCACACGCTATTCTTGAATCTAAATGGGAGGTCATTTGGATGGATTTCATTATTGGATTTCCATTGACGACAAGGAGACATGACTCGATTTTTGTGGTAGTCAACACTCTGATGAAGAGTGCTCATTTTATTCCTGTGTGTATGACGTATCAGGCACTTGACATAGCTAGAGTTTTCATCAGCGAGATTGTGAGGTTGCATGGCATTCCTAAGAGGATTATATCTGATCGAGGATCGATGTTTACTGGACGATTTTGGACTACTTTCCAAGAGGCCTTGGGAACCCAACTTAACTTTAGTACCACGTATCACCCAGAGACAGACGGGTAGACTGAATGAACAAACCAAATCTTGGAGGAAGTTTTTCACATGTACGTGATGGACCAATAGAAGTGTTGGGAAGAATTCTTTCCACTGGTAGAATTCACGTATAACAACAATTATCAAAGCACCATTAAGATGGCTCCTTTCAAGTTTCTCTATGGGCGACCGTGTCAGACGCCTTTGAGTTGGGATCGTCTTGAGGATAGGGTCCTTATGGGACTAGAAGCGATCCAAGAAATGGAAGATCAAATGCAAACAATAAGACAAAGGATCAAAGAAGCGCAGGATCGACAGAAAAGTTATGTCGATGTGCACTGTGTCGACCGTAGTTACGAAGTTGGCGATCAAGTTTTCTTGCGGGTGAAACAACATAAGAGTTTGATCAATTTTGGAAAGGGTTCTAAACTCCCTCCTAGGTTTGTGGGACCTTTCAAGCTTGTGGAAAGGAAGGGGCCCGTGGCCTATCGACTAGCCTTGCCTGATTCTTTGAGACGTATGCACGATGTTTTTCATGTATCTGTTTTGAGATATTATATTAGTGATCCTACACATGTTATTGACATGAGTTCCTTGTAGGTATCTGATAAGGGTGCACTCATGGTGGAGCCCATCCACATCCTGGACCATCACATTCAACAATTACGGTGTCAAACAGTAGATCAGGTCAAGGTCTAGTAGGACAACTATAGTCCACACTCGATGACCTGGGAGGACACATATGATATGCGCCAACAATTTCCATTTTTGTTTGATAAATAGACTTGTGATACTATGATACACTTTATTTCGGCACTTATATACTGTGAAACTTTGGGACAAAGTTTAAACCAAGAGGGGGTGTATCTAACATCCCTCTCTTGCACGCACTGAGAAAACTTATTCTTTGAGGACACTTTCTTGCAAGTGATCCGGGTTATTATACTATTGGTCATTTTGATTATGATTATGTGATATTATGGATTTTATGATATGTTATTTTGTTGTATTTACATAGACATGTGCTATTGACTGGGTTCTCCTGAGTGTGTAGGACTTTGGACATTGAGGATGCAGAGGCAGCGATGAAACCCCTTGGAATCCGGATTGAGTTAGGGAGTGGACTGTTGGGTTTGAATGTTGTTGATGTGAGATATGTACATATGATTAGATATTATGATGATTGATTATTATTGTTGACATGATTCATTAATGGATGCAGGCTGACGATAGCTTGTCGACCAGACTCACATTTGGAGTAGAGGGGTCACATACAACAACCAGATACTTTGAGGGACAGGTATGGCAGCAGCCCTGCCACAGCCTACTAGCACTCCCGCCAGCCCTACCACAGCCTACTAGCACTCCCTCCGTGGCTCGAACTATAGGTTAACGATTACCTAGTTTGAGAAGACCCACAATTCCATGAGGGAATACTATCACAGTCGCTCATGATGATTCTAAGGGGCACGCAATAATGAAAGGGCCTTATTCCTTAGAGGCCCTTAGTCTCCCACAAGATCACCTGGTGGAGTATTGACTCCAGGGGTTTGACGTCTACCAAATTCAGTCAAGAGGCAAGTGACACCCTTGGAGCACGTAGTGCGTCTTGAAGGGCACACCGCACAAGGAAAACAAAAAGAGGTGAGTGGCAGCCTTGGAGCACGTAGTGCGTCATGAAGGGCATGCCACGATTTTAACTAAAAAGTGAATAAACCTAGTCGGCCTTAAAATGAATGATGTGATAAGTAAATTTTAATGACTAATTTTTCCCTTAAGAACTGTTGCCAGGCCTAGTGAATCAAAAACCTAGGTTTGAGTAGAACCTTAGAACAAAAAAAAAAACAAAACTAATTAGACGTATAATCATATTAAACTGGAAATTTTAATTCACTAAGGTTCTTTGTATAAAATTTTAATTCACTAAGGTTCTTTTAGAAAATTTTAATTCACTAAGATTCTTTTCATAACATTTCAATTCACTAGAGGTTCTTTTATAACTAATAAGAGAAATTCAAACTTTATATATATATATATATATATATATATTGGAGAATTAAATTTTTTAAAAGGGGGGTTAATGGTTGTTTTTATCTACATTTGATAATTTAATTTCTAGTTAAAAAGAAAAGAGTGTAAATGTTGTTTTTATCTACACTTGCTAAATTAATTTTTAATTAAAAAGGAAAAAGGGTAAATGGTTATTTTATCTACACTTGCTAAATTGATTTTTTTAGTTAAAAAGGAAAAAGGGGGAAACTTAAGGAAAAAGGGAAACTTAAAGAAAAGGGGAAATGTAAAGAAAAAGATGAATGCCTAACTTAGAAAGGAATCTTGCCTTTGGAACTTTCTATTTATGAACTCAACTAGGAATTAAGTAAGGCATAAGTCATTTAAGAATTGTAAAGGAATTTTGAGACACCAAGGAGCGTTTTTAGGAATGCTCTTAGGTGGATGAGGGAAATAGGAATATTTAATTAATTAATAAAATTGATTTTTTGGTGCAACTAGGGGATCGGGCGACATGTGTACGGGTTTTTTTTTCCTAATTAATTAATGAAAAATGAATCTAATGAGAATTTTGGGAAACCAATTACTTGAAAACTCTATAAAAAGGATGGAGGAGGAGGAGTATGGATCTCATCTTTTTGCATAACATTACACTGCTGAAATTTTATCTTGACTGAACTTTCTCTTGTGGGAGTTGGGATACCCAGCTCGGGTAACGAGTGGTAGCTGGACCTTGTGAGGCGATTTGGGTGGTAGCATTCTATGGTACTGTGTGCGTGGCCCCTTTGCGGCTCGGGGGGATCAGGGGGAAGAAGAGTACCCCTAGCGTTGGTTGAGAGGTACCGGTGAGGTAACATTAGTTGGAAAGCGGGAGCTAGACATAGTGCGTGCGGTACAACAAATTCAGAGCATTCACATTTGGCTAAGGTACGCATGTTAAAGTTTTTACTTGCAATGAAATTTAATTTACACATGTTTATTTATCTTTACTCGGTTGAATATTTCATTGCCATGATCTTTCTTGCACATGCATTCCTAAGTTAATTGTAATCCCCTTGTCACTTGATTTATTCCGTAAGAACCCTTGCTATCCATTTTATCCTTTATTATGAGTTATTGTATCTTTGCGTGTGGCTATAAGGAGCCCCGAACTCAAACCTTGCCTGTGTTTTCTTTATTCCTTGTTTGTGCTTTTATTTCATTATTTTCTTCTCCATGAAGAAGATCTGGATGTAGATTTGTGTTTTTATCCTTTGTTCTATGATCCTTTAAGTTATTAGTATGCGCCTGAGCAGTCGGCTAGGAGCCAAATCGTCTGTCTTCACTTCGGTGTTTAAGACTTAGATTCAAATGCCCTGCTTTTCTGTGCATGGATAATAAGTGTAGGATCATTCCTTTGCCCATTGTTTATTTGCAGCGAGATCCTTTGCATTTTCCATTGAGTTGTAATCTCATCACCCTCTATTTTTTCTTGAGTTTTCATTGCGCATTGACACCTTGTGTTAACCCTCACTTTACTCAACGTTTCCACTTCATTTCTATGCATTTTCGAATGATAAATCCCAGTGTTTGAGTGGTAAAATTTCTGCGTTTTTTTATAACTCCCAGTGTTTTGGAATGGTGAAATGTCTGCGTTTTATTTTTAAATGATATGGCTACGATTTTATATATGTCTGCATTCTTTTTAATGGGATGTCTCCATTTATTTTAATAACATGTTTGTGTTTTATTTTTAAATGATATGGCTGCGATTTTATATATGTCTGAGTTATTTTTAATGGGATGTTTGTGTTTCTTTTAATAATATGTCTGCGTTTTATTTTTAAATTATATGGCTGCAATTTTATATATGTCTGCATTCTTTTAATGGGATATCTGCATTTTTTTTAATAATATGTCTGCATTTTATTTTTAAATGACATCGCTTTGATTTTATATATGTATGTGAATTTATACCTGTCTGCATTTTTTTTAAACGATAAAACACGACGAATTGATACATGCTCTAAACAACAAATCTAGCTAGAAATTTTCCCAGCCAAGGTAGTGCCCCTGGGCGTTTTTCTTGGTGTTCTACACAATGATTTACCCAACCTTTACTCAACCTTCACACCATAAAATTCGAGGCGATTTCACCTAGTGTTTACACAACCTTTTCATCTAGATTTTTACACAATGATTTACTCGTGATCTCAAAAGATTTATCCACATATTTATCAATAGTTTTATCATTAGACTTAACAATAGATTCATTTAATAGACAACTATGTCATGTGTTAATAGATGATGATTTGATGCATTGAATGGACAACAATATCATTCATTTATTAGACATCATTATCATGTGTTAAATAGACAGATATATCATGTGTTTAATGGACATCGATACCATTCATTTTATAGACAACAATATCATATGTATGATGGACAACGTTTTAATGTTAATGGAAGCGTTGTTAATAGGTGAAATACTGCGTTGTAATTGTTGCTGTGTATGAAAACGATTTTGAATATCATAATTAACTTAGTGATATCATACTTTTATAGACAACATGTCATATGTTTAATAGACAGCCACATAATGTATTCATTAGACAACGAATTTATTTGTGTTCTAGAAAAGATAGGCATATTACTAGGATTAAGTGACATGTGCACTTAACAAGGTAAACCCTTCTAAAACCAACATGTTTGGTTTCTAGTTTCAATGTTTCAATGTTTAGTTTATATGAAATAATATTTCTTTATCAAAGGTGAACAAACTTCACATAAAATTTTCTTCATAATTGAACTTTTAATCAAATATTTTAACATACACTTAATTACATTAACTAACATGTCTAAGTAGGTACATTAACTGACTTATCCTTTAAGGTGAAATGAACTTTGAAGAAAATATAAGTATTTTTGTTATACAAAGAAAATAATAATTTTTATTAATATTAAATGATATATATTTTTTAAAATTTATTTGATTTTTAAAAATAATAGGATTATCATTTGTTAGACAGGGATATAAATGTTGAATTAATAGGATTTGTTAGACATAATGTTTTATTGGCGTAATATTTTAATAGCTTGTACAAGTTTAATGGTTGAGGGATTAATAGTTTTTTTAGCTAAAACGATTAATAGTTTAACACTTGATTGGTTACTATGTGCCTTGTGCCTTAAGTCGAATTGTAAATGGTGGTTGGTCATATTTGTTTCACCACACATGTTTCCTTGTAGGAACCAAGAAATCCTTCGGTTAGTTGCGCAATTTAATTTGAGTGATATCACCTTGCGCCTTGTTGACTTGTTGCTTGGGTTCTTGGGTATATTCTTCATGTATTTTTGACAGTTAATCCAGCCTCCCAGCACGTTGGATTTTTCTTGCGTTATTGGTGTAGATATGTTATGTTGCTCCATGTTTACCGTCACACCTATCGCCTTGTGATGACATGATTTCTAATGAGGGGATCATTGCGCACCCTGATAGATAAATGTGAATGATAACCTGGCTGGAGTCTTGTGCTTCTCGATGTGGGCATATTGTTCGTTGTATTTGATGTTGGTACTTTGTTCTGTAATGCCTTAATGAGATTGGTTTGCGTGCAGTAGATATTTCTAGTTACTGGTCATCGAAGCTGATGTGTCGGGTTGTTGATGTTGTCCTTTAGCTTGTAGGCGTTGTCTTTCTTGTGTCAGGCGGGTAACCGTTTTTATCTGTCTATTGAGTATCACATGTTTCATCTAGTTGCATTATGTGCTAGTATGCTAGGTCATTTTTGTCTATTGCCTAGATGCGTAAGTTGCATTCGTCGTCAAGTGTGTTGATTATTTGTTGTCATTGAATGCCTTCCCGCTTAAAAAAAATAAAATTTACTTTCTTTGTGTCGCCTGTAGACGTAACGACGGGGGTCGTTACAAAGAAGGAGGAATATATGCTTGTGTAAACTACCCTTTATGCTCAAAACAAAGGAAACATATGGTATGTTGACAATGGATACTCAAGACACATGAAAAGGGACAAGAATAAGTTTAACACTTTGAAGGAAGTAAACGAAGAGAGTGTAACATTTGGAGATAATGCTACCACAAGGATAGTTGAAAAAGGTACTCTTAGTATTGATAATGGAAAGACTAAAACAAAGAATTTATTGCATGTTGAAGGCTTCTAACATATTCTTCTCAGTGTTAGTCAATTGTGTGATCAAGGACACCTTCTCAAATTTGATTCTCAAGGTTGTGAGATAAGAAATAAAGGATTGGGAACTTTAGTGGAAAATGCATATAGAACCTCAAATAATGTTATATCCTCAATGAGATCAAAGGAGAAAAATGTTATATGGGACAAATATATGAGAGTTGATTATATAATAGAAGAACGATCCATATAAAATTTGATAATCTAGTAAAAATTAGCACCAAAAAATAAGTGAGGGATATGCCAAAGATTTCTATGCCTTCAAACACTATTTCCAAGAAATGTCAGCATGGGAAATAGACAATAGGAAGCTTCAAATCAAAAGAGTTGTTAGAACACATGAATTAGATAAATGTGGAATGTTTTTCTCATTAATACGATACAGATAAAAATACATGATATTTACCTTTGGATTCATCTTCCAAGAGGTCTATTGGACTCCCAATTACGTTTCCTATCACTCGTGACTTCTCATATTCCCTCAAAAGTGAATAGTAAAATATATGGTAACCCTAGATGGATTAGGTTTCCAACATTCCCCCCCTTCATATAAAAGGGTGTAAGTGACTCCAAGAAGATAGATGAAGTCTAGAAGCATGCAGTTGTTGATGGTTGAATGCGCTCTCTAGATCTAGTAGTTTAAACATGACCACAAACTATGAAACTTGGCTACAAATCATTTCCTAGAAGAATCTCTAAGTCTTATACTAAGTGGTGGTTTATGGAAAACCACAACCAATATAGTGGTTTTGGGTGACCATAAACTGAATCACGCTCGCTTGTTACTGCTCGATTGATAATACTTCAAAACTTGAAGCATGAATCTCAATCACTGATGTTGTTCCCCCCTCTCAGGTAAAAGGTGAGAAGAAGCAAA
>WSFP011530175.1:0-12085 GCA_009831015.1 Picea engelmannii | reverse complement strand
GCTTATCAAGCTAAGCATCCTCGACTCAGGAGTTACAGGAATGAGGTCTGGGACCTTATTGACAGTTTCTTCTCAGCATTTAATATTTCTTTCATCCCAAGAGAGGAGAACACCTTGGCAGATTCCTTGGCTGCATCGGCTAGCAATTTCAAAATACCTCTGCCACCCAAATTCAGATATGATATAGAAGTAAAATACAGGCCCTCCATACCTGACAATGTTAAGCATTGGAAGGTGTTTGAGGACGATCTTGAAGTCAAGAGGTTCTTGGAGACTGTTGAGGAATTTTCATAAATGCATATAGACCAAGATGTCGTCTCAGGGGAAGAGCTCGATGGGGATAATTTTCTGAATAAGATTGCAGGGCGTGACATTGTACAGTTGCCCAGCAACCATATTCCCAGGGGACTGGTTCCTTTGGAAAGGCTTTTTGATAGTAATGATGTGTCGGTAAAAGGAAAGGTTTCGGAGGAGGACCCTGGTACTATTCAGTGCAACATTGGGACCGAGAGTGAGCCCAAGTATGTCAAATTGTCAAAAAGCTTGACAGAGAAGCAGAGGTCCGAATACAATGGACTTTTGAGGAAATTTGATGATGTATTTGCCTGGACCTATGAAGACCTCAAAATCTATGACACCTCTGTCATCGAGCATAAAATTCCATTAAAGGAGGAGGCAAAGCCATTCAGGCAAAAGCTGAGATAGATCAATCCCATGCTGTTGCCCATCATGGAGAGAGAAGTGAAGAAGTTGCTTCAAGCTCAGATCATCGTTCCACTGAGATATTCAGAATGGGTGGCAAATTTGGTGCCAGTAAGGAAAAAGAATGGAGAGATCAGACTCTGTGTAGACTTCAGAAACCTGAACAGAAGCTCGCAAAAAGATAACTACCCCTTGCCAAAGATGGAACATATACTGCAGAGGGTAACAGGAGCTTCCAGGATGTCCATGATTGATGGTTTCTCTGGCTACAATCAAGTCTCTGTCCTGCCTGAAGACAGGGAAAAGACAACATTCACCACTCCATGGGGCACATTCATGTATGCCAAGATGTCGTTTGGACTAATGAATGCGGGGGCGACTTTCCAGCGTGCCATGGACATAGCTTTTGTTGGGGAGAAGGACAAATTTGTGGTCGTTTATCTGGATGACATCACAGTATTTTCAAAATCTGACGTAGAACACCATCGTCATCTCAGGAAAGTTTTCTTGAAATGCAGAAAATTTGGCATTTCATTAAACCCCAAGAAATCCTTATTCGCCATGCAGGAGGGAAAATTGCTAGGCCACATAGTATCGGCGGAAGGAGTCAGGATTGACCCCAGTAGAGTTGAAGCGATACAAGCCTTGTCAATCCCGAGGTCCAAAAAGGAAGTCCAATCTTTCCTCGGTTAAATTAATTTTCTAAGGAGGTTTGTGCCTAACTTTGCTGAGGAGGTAAATCTCATAACAACGATGTTAAAGAAAGAGAATGAAGTAAGGTGGACCCCTCAATCGCGACATTCCTTTGAACAAATCAAGAAAGCCTTGACTGAAGCTCCTGTGCTGATCAGTCCTGATTACTCAAAGGATTTCCTTATTTTCTCCTTTGCCTCACCCGACACAGTGGCTACTGTTCTATTACAAACAAATGACAATGGGCTAGAGCAGCCCATCGCTTACTTCAGCCGGGCATTAAGGGATGCCGAAGTCAGGTATGACACCATGGAAAAGCAGGCCTATGCTCTGGTAAAAGCTCTCAAAGCTTTTAGAACCTACATTCTACAGTCAAAGATCATCGCTCATGTCCCTTTGGCTGATGTTAAAGATATTCTTATTCAACCTGACATAGACGGGAGAAGGAGTAAATGGATAGCAAAAATCCTGGAGTTCGACCTGGAAATAAGGCCCACCAAGTTGATCAAAGGGCAAGGTTTAGCCAAGCTGCTGGCTGAAGCAAATTGCCAAGCTTTGGGGATAAGTTTCATTAATGAATGCTCAGGTATTCAGCAGGATTGACTGTCTGACATAGATCATCAAAAGGAACCCCCATTGGCCCAATGTCCTTGGTATAAGGATGTCATATTTTTTTGCAGGAGCTGCGGCCTCCAGATGGCCTGCAAAAAAGCAAAGAAAGAGCTCTAAAGCTCAAAGCAGTCAGGTACTACCTAATCGATCAAGTGTTATATTGGAAAGACCCCCTGGGAGTGCTTTTAAAATGCCTTAGTCCACCAGAGGCCGAGATGATCATGGCTGAATTTCACAGCAGTCTATGTGGAGGGCACCATTTCTAGAGAGCCACAGCCCACAAAATCCTCAGGGTTGGGTACTACTGGCCTACCATATTTACTGATGCCTACAAAAGGGTCAGAGCCTGCATCAAATGTCAAAAATTTGCAGGAAAGCAGCAGCTCAGGTCTCTGCCGTTAAATCCGGTGGTGGTTTCAGGGCCTTTTCAGCAGTGGGGCCTAGATTTCATTGGAGAAATTCACCCTCCCTCCAGTGGGCAGCATAGGTGGATCCTTACTGCTACAGATTTCTTTACCAAGTGGATTGAAGCTATTCCCACCAGGAGTGCTTCCCACAAGGTAATCATCGGATTCTTGGAGGACCTCATCACAAGGTTCGGTTGTCCAAATAAGATTGTCACCAATAATGCAGCCGCTTTCGGGTCTGAGCCATTGGCAAAGTTCTATGAGTAGTTCGGGATTAAGCTGATTCACTCCACCCCATATTACCCACAAGGCAATGGTTTAGCAGAGTCCTCCAACAAAATTTTAATAAGAATCATCAGAAGGCTGTTGGAAGACAACCAAAGGGCTTGGAACTCGAAGCTTAAATTCGCCCTATGGGCTGATCAAGTGTCTACAAAGAGAGCTACAGGTCTGTCCCCTTTCCAGTTAGTCTACGGAGCCGAAGCCGTTTTCCCTTCTTAGCTAGCCATCCCTGTAGCGAAATTCCTCCAGGACTATCAGGAGGAGCCTAATGACATGATCAAAAGGATTCATCGGCTAGTAGAGGTCCAGCAGACTAGGGAGCAGACAGTGAACAGGATTCAGGACCATCAGCAAAGGATCAAGCAGGCTTTCGACAGGAAATCCAAGAAGGAGCGATTCCAGATAGGAGACCTGGTACTGAAATGGGATGCTCCTAAACAAGATAAGGGCAAACATAGCAAGTTTGAAGCCCTGTGGATTGGGCCTTTCAGAATCTCTGAGGTTTTCTCAAACAACACATACAGGTTGCGAGATTTGGAAGGCGTAGAAGTTTTCAACGGCCCAGTGAATGGGCGTTTCCTAAAAAAATGTTTTGCTTGAGTCTCAGATGACTCTTTCGTTTGTAAATATTGTCCTTTTGTTTCTTTGTTCGTTTTCATTTTTGTTTTTGCGGCCTAATAATGACTCCATAGCCCAACTGAGAGGCGACTAGAACTGCAGAAGGAGTTCTTAGAGCATCACAGGGACGACTCTATCCCCCATGGAGCCTAATGTTAGTAACAATTGTGGTATCGGGATTTCAAAGGGTAAGAGACTCGAGACCTTTCGAGTCTCGAAAGACCGATGGGATCCTAGCCATTGAACTTGGCGGGACACGCGTCAGACATCAGGAGGAGAGTCGGGATTTCAGTTCACCGGAGGATCGGAGTTTCTACAGGCAGAGAATTCTTACAAGAGCGAATCGTGATGTGCGATTTCCCGACTGAATCAGAGTCGTCCATCAGCTGAGGCACGTGGCGAGAGATCTTGCAGAGTCGTGGATCGAGGAACTGAAAGTCCCATGCACATGACAGCGGGAATCGCGATATCTCGATTACGTGATTTCCCGACGGAGCTACGGATCGTAGTGGAGGACAGGTGTCAGAAGGACAATCCGTGTAGGGAGGCAGCGCCAAGTGGCATCGACACATCGCAAGCTCGGATGTTCGTGAGTTTGAGCGTCAAAGATTTGCGCATAGAGTTGCGAGGTCGCGAAAAGCGATGTCTTGGCAATCGTCGGATTAGTGTGTGGGACCTCAAGAGCAAAATGGAATACAAGTGGCAGGCTATCACGAGTCTCAAGGACTTGTGCATCGAGACATCGAAAGCGCCGAAGCCCCAACAGAGATTAAACTCCAGTCATAGAGAGGTGGTCGTATGGGCCATAGAGTAGCTGGTAGGGCTAACCCATAGGAGGAGGAGCTCATCGCATATCGGGATATCAGGGATCCCAGAGGTGAAGAGTTCGCATATTCCAAACTCGCGAATCCCGAATTCCCGAAAAACCCGAAGCCTCATCGCATACATCCGCCATCTGTCCCTTGCCGCCATGTCTTCTTCCCGTGTCATGCTAACCACAGTTTTTCGGCCACTGTGTTCCTCCACCTAGCTCGTACACTTCAAAACCCATGGATCCTGCCACTTATATCCGCCCTATCGTTTTTCCCTGCCCGATCACCGTCCATTCACCACTTCACGTCAAGTCCTCCAGTTACCATGACAGCCTCCACGTCAACTCGTCAGTCCTACCATGATTTCTCCAAGCAAGATTCAAATGGCAGAATATGAAGGTTTCCATGTCCTGTAGGTACAGAGTAGGCCAGGGCCTTCCCCGATCCCAATGAAACAGTTATTGCAACAGTCGATGGTAGTTGGACATCGTTTCCACCATAAATGGAAAGTCCAGAGATGACTGTAAGTTGGTCATTTCATTCTCAGGTCCTTTGGAACGCGATTGCGTCTGACTGAAATCCACGACTGCCCAGAGACTGCAGGCGCAGTAAGCATATAGACGTAATGTCTTCAATGCCATGTCTCGATTTCGCTTCCAGTATTTTTGTTCCAAGTATATGTAGGCATTTTGGCCATTTTTGTAAAGATCGATGGTTGAGCAGAGCTCCTGGTTGTAAAGTTTTAATGAAGCACTGTTATTATGGTTATGTATGAACTTTTGAGACTTCTTGCCTTATGAATGCCAGTTTCTTTCATGTCTTTGTTTACACTGTGTTAGAGAAGCGCGGAATTGGATGATCCAGTCGAGTTGTAGCTATTATAGGATGATGTTGTAATGGATCACTGTAATAGTTACGGAGCCTCTAATCAGTCCCTGTGATTTCCTCAACGCTGAATGACTTGGAATTGGAGGATCCAGTCAAGTCTTCTTTCAGTTCCTTGAAGCCTTGAACCAGGAGGATCCTGTGTTCAGAGTTTGTCCCCTACAAACTGTTGCAAGCCTGATGCCCAGAGCTGTTTGTTCATTTTCTCCTAAGTCTTCCCCCTGTTCATCTTTTGATTAACCCACTGGCTGAAGTTAGGATTCCAGACCTCCTTTGTTCTTTACGTACCAGACCCAGTCTCTAAGTTAGAGTGATACCTCCTCGAGCCATTATCTCCATTTGATCACCCCTTATAAACAACTCGTAACATTAAACTGATGGGTGTCGGGCTCTGCTCCTGCAAGCAATCCAGGAGTGACTTCCGACTCTAACAACCACTAGAGAGCCAGAGCGCTCTACTTTTTAGCCGCCATCTATCCTCTTCTGCCTAGAGAATGTGTGCTCGGTTAGCCTCTAAAATATGTAATTTTGCTTCAATATCTGTCTTCTGGTCGGTCCATGCCTTGTGCCTGTGTAAAATGGATAATTGATGTTCGAGTCTATTCAGAATGGTTGTGTCTTGTGCTTTTTTCCTCTTCAGCCAGCTGATTGTATTTGCTTTTAGATTGTGTAGTTTCCTAACCAAGTTGCCCTGTGCATCCCCAGGTAGCGAGTGGGACGAGTCGATCCAGACCGTTTTAACAATAAGGTCGAAGGCGGTCTCTAGCAACCAGGGCGTGTTGAACTTGAAAGGGTAACTCGTCCCCAAATTCCCTTTTCCAAGCTGAAGGCAAATGGGGGTATGATCGGAAAGGTAGGGCAGGTCAACCCAGGCCCGAGCCATGTGTGTTGGATTAAGCAGCTCTTCTGAAATCAAGAATCGGTCGAGACATTTTTCAATACCGGAGGAGCCCGATCTCCCATTATGCCAAGTAGGCAAAAGTTCAACTAGTTCCAGATCCACTAGTGCATTTTTTGTGAGAAGAGATATGATGAAGGTCGCTAGTGGGTCAATCTTTGCCTTGTCGCCCCAAATCCCCTTTGAGCTGAGCGTGAAGTTCAGATCTCCGGCAATAATGAGGTCTTTTATGGCTAGAAGGCCAAGGCAGTCGAGCTTCTCCCAAAATAGTCTGCGGTCCAGGCAAGGGCCATAAGTATTGAGCAGGGTCAAGGAGGTGTTGAGTTCAAAACAGGTGCCAGATAAAAGAATTCCACCCGGACTAAGCATCGGAGTAAATTCAAAGTGTAATGGATCCCAGGCCGCCAGGAGTCCGCCTGAGTTTCCAATAGAACTAGCCGCGCAAACCATCCAGTCAGGTCTGAGGGCGAATAGGAAATTTCTTGCAGCTTCAGCTTCCACCAGCATTTCTTGTAGAAAAATAACCGTCGGTCTGATTTTGTCGAGGAGACGTCTCAAGGAGGCTAGTTTTAGGAGTCCTCCAACCCCTCTGATGTTGAGGGAGATAAGTATCATGATTTTGCCCAAGATTAGGCTTTTAATCCTCTAAGTGCCCGGTTATTTTGTTCAGTAGTTTGAGAGGTTGAGCTTGATGCCTCTGCATTTGCCTTTTTCCTCACACTGTGTGTTTTGAGAGGCGAGAGCTATGAGCCCAAACCTCTGGACCAAGACGGGGTTGTAGCAGGTTGCTCTTTCACTCCCGAGGTCGAAGGTGTATTGCCAATGGTGGTCGAGGGTGGGATGAGTAGTTTGCCAAGGTACAACGGAATTGGGAGAGAATCAAAGGGTAGAGGGGGTACTGGTACATTTGTAAGGAGTAGTTGGTCCAAATCCCCGGCCGAAAATGGTTGTTCTGTGTAGCCGGGGGGGGATCTCTTTCTGAGAGTACGAAATTAGCATGGGGCTGTGTAAAAGTGTGATCGCTGAGTGGGGTGGGGCTATGCGAGGGGGGGGAAGAGTGGGCTGGAATAGGCCCAAGCGACTCTAGTGGCGGATTAGGGGATGCCAAATCGCCTAGCCGAGCAAGGATAGGGGTCAAAAGTGGAGTAATTGTGGGGTCAATAGCAGAATCCGGTTGCAAGGAGTTTGAGGCCTGCAAAATTATCATGAGTCTCTCCCAGGCGGAAAGAGTTCTGTAAAGCGAGGGACAAAAAAACTTTATCTTACTCACCATTGTGTCGTCTTGTAAATCAGTGTTCAATGCTCGTTGATGAAGTGGAGACTCCCCTACAGATGCTTCTAACTGTGTGTCGTAGCCATTGAAGCCTACCTCCTCCAACAAATCAGCCTCTGGTTCAGTAGGAGGGTATTTGAAGCAGTCCCGTCTCAGGTGGCCGGTTCTGTGGCAAAACGAGCATCTGAACGGGATCCCCGGGTAGTCGAGTCTTTGGGCGAAAAGATGGCCTCTCCAGTCGATGTTCAGGACTTCCGGAAGTCCTGCATGGATATCTAGTTCGACCATGATCTTAGCCATTTTTCTATCAGATGAAGCCAGAGAGGCTGTGTCCACTGTTAAAAAATGGCCCAAAGAAGATCCGATGAGCTAGAAGGCCTGATGGTTCCAGAGTTGTAGTGGAAGGCCAGGTAAAAGGACCTAGAGATGCCTGTAGGAAAAATGATCAGTAGATGGATTAAAGTTGAGCCTCCATCTCTTAAGCATGAGGCTTCCACCGCCAACCGCCCAGAACTTATCCAGGACGCGGACAAAATCCTCAGGCGTCTTGAAAATGAAACCAAACCACCCGTGTTGAAGGTAAAGTACCCTGGGAAGATATCCTAGCAGAGGCTTCCAGGAGTCTACAATCCAATCGTCCAAGTGCAGGTTGCATTTGTCTTTGTAGGCTAATCTGCCAACCAGGGCACAGAGTGCCAGGTTGCAGGCTTCAGTCAGTTCTACATCCATGCCAAGGACAAGTTTTAGGTGAGTCTTTTTTGGTTTCCAGGCCCTCTGTGGCTTTTTTATGTTGGGAGGGGGTCGGCTAGAAGGGTTGCTGGTCTTATGGAGGTTCCCACAGTTCCTATTGTATGCGCCAGGCTTTAGTGGATCTAGCTCAGGTAAAGGCTTCAGTAGAGTGTCTCCCGCGGCAGATGTGTGGAGAGTAGAGCCAGGCGCGGGAAACCTGGAGACTGGTGTGTGCTTTTCTTTACGGTAATGGTTGCCGATCATCTCGTCGATAGAGGCTATGATGTCCGGGTGGTCCCAAGGGTCCCCATTTTGCCTTTCAGTGGCGTCCTTGTTCAGAGTCTCCATGTGAGAGGCTGCGGATTCCACAAGGGAAAAGACTGCCGATTGTAATGGGAAAAGTGACAGGGATGTCCTGACAGATACAGGATGGTCCCTACCCGTTCCAAGAAAAAGGTCGGGGTTAGTGCGGAGACAGAGAGTAAAAGGTTTGAACAGTCGCAAAGATAGCAAACCCCTGTAAGAAATGTTTGTTGTCTGTAGTGAGGCTAGAAGACAGGAAAACCTGACAGGAGCAACCTTTCCAGATCCAAAAAAAGGTCATAGTTTAACAAGAAAACAGAGAGAGGGGGGTAACTAAGAGGTAATACCACCGGTGGGAAGCACTAGTTTGGGAGTGTCGGTAGGTCTTGTCTAAGAGATAAAAGGATCTATCCTGCCCAAGAATCAGATGTCTAGGCCCGACCTTGTCCGTCCCTCCAAGATGTGATCCATTTAAACAAAATACTGTTGCTTCCCCCAAGCCATTGCATCCAAGCTCAGGCTGTAGCGCCCGCCCAATCCAGTGCCTCCATTTTCAAACCAGACGTTCGCCCAATCTGGTGCCTCCATTTTCAAACTAGACGCCCGCCCAATCTGATGCCTCCATTTGTTCTTAAAATGCCCACCGTGGGGCTCGAACACACGGCCACAAGGTTAAGAGCCTTGCGCTCTACAACTTGACACGCATTAAAATAACAAACAAAGGACAGCCCCAACTTTGGTCTATCAAATCTTTATCCCTGAGCATACTTTATCCCAACGTCTGTCCCATATTCTTTTCACTAATTGAAACCGACCCGGCGACCACTACCAGCTTATAACTATGTGAACTCGGCGCGCACTATTTATTATGGTCTTCATCTCGACACGCATTTAATAACAAAAAAGGACAGGTTCATCAAGGGACTGCAGCTCGACGCGCATTATATAATATGGTCTCGGTCTGCATCTTTCAAAATAAAAAAAGAACAGGCAGCTCGGCGCTCATTATATAATATGGACTGTAACTCGACACGCACTTAAAAAAAAGACAGGCCCACCGCGGGACTGTTAATTTCGTCGCCATGGTCTTCGACTTGGATTTTTGATATGAAATTAAAATAATCTCGACCACGGCTTCTCCATGTGCCCATCGACATCAATATTTCGTACGTTCATCTTTATATATGGAGCTTACTCTTTAATTTTACCCACACGCAACAACAGATGAAATGTCCAGCGGCCAGGCAAGATAGATTATTCGTCGTCGTCTCTTTCAATGAGAAGGGAGGATTCCGAGCTCTGCAATAATGGAGGTTTTTCTGATGGATGATCATGATTGATTCCTAACCATATTTGATTGACGGGCAAATCGCCCATGACGACCAAATTATCCCACAAATTCCACCCGTCCCCACTGTACTATATGAGCTCGGCGCGCATTATATAATATGGTGTACAACTTGACACGCATTAAAATAACAAACAAAGACAGGCCCAACTTTGGTCTATCAAATCTTTATCCCTGAGCATGGGATCTGGCTCCCTTAGCATACTTTATCCCTTAGCCAACGTTTGTCCCATGTTCTTTTCACTAATTGAAACCGACCCGGCGACCACTACCAGCTTTATAACTATGTGAACTCGGCGCGCACTATATATTATGGTTTTCATCTCGACACGCATTAAATAACAAAAAAGGACAGGTTCATCGAGGGACTGCAGCTCGGCGCGCATTATATAATATGGTCTCGGTCTGCATCTTTCAAAATAAAGAAGGAACAGGCAGCTCGGCGCTCATTATATAATATGGACTGTAACTCGACACGCACTTAAAAAAAAGACAGGCCCACCGCGGGACTGTTAATTTCGTACGCTCAACTTTATATGGAATTTAGAATTCATGCAATAAACAAGATAGATTATTTGTCGCCTTGTTCCTCATTTTTTATATCACTATTATTTAATGTCATACCAAAATCAGGAGAATCTTGAACTTGCAGAACACGGCATATTATTCAATCGATCAATTATATTTTATCTTTACGAGTTCTTAATACGTTTTTTATGGACAAGATTAAATATGCTTAGAATATTTTTAGTCATCACAGTAAATGAATGGCTCTGATTTCATCCATTAACTTCCCATCGGTTATTGCCACATCAATATTAAAATATTAAAATATTAAAATATTCTCATCACCAACCGTCATCAATAGTTTCGGCGTTGAGTTTTTAAGCCGCCTTTCAACGTTCACCAACCACAACTTAGCGGCTGTGCTAATCTTAATCAATGGATGAAATATATTTTATCTATACTACTGAAACCTAAATTATATTTTATTTGTAATGCCGATCTTTATGAATATATTTTTTCTTACACTTCTTGAAGGGACATAACCTCTCATAATTCTAAAAAATTGGTTAATTTCTATTAATAATAATTTTATTTATTATTAATAGAAATTCATTTTCATAATTCATTTTTAGATGTAATATAATGCATATAAGTTTAAAAATTACAAATATCATTTCATTCCTCCAAAATGACTCACCATAATTAGTGTGGAAAAACATAATAATAATTTAATTGATTAAAAAACATAATTAGAATTCATCAAATCATATTTTTTTTATCTTAATCAATCGATGAAATATATTTTTTCTGTATTACCAAATCGCCTAAATTATATTTTATTTGTAACTATAAGTTTAAGAAATTTTATATTACCTATTTTTTTTATCTTAATCAATCGATGAAATTTATTTTTTCTGTATTACCAAATCGCCTAAATTATATTTTATTTGTAACTATAAGTTTAAGAAATTTTATATTACCTAATTGCTTAAATTTTATATTACTTAATTGCTTAAATTGATCCTGTTGTGGATCCGAAACGTCGATAAACTAATAATAACACTGTGGTTCTTCCAGCAATTTCTAAACAAGATTAGCAATTAATTATTTTGTCATAATTAATTTTGAAAACATAATTAATCATTATGAAATACCTTAACATCTAGTTAATTTTACAATATTATAAACAAAAACCATATATACATAAACACATTTATGAAATTTCAATTCAATTCAAATAGAAAAATAACCATGTAATTTTAATCATCACCAAAAGTTTATTGCTCATCATTCAAACCCTTTACATCCTTTATAAAAAAAAATAATAAAATAACATCATTTAAATTATTTATATAATTTTAACATTTATAGATCTAATATAATGCATATAAGTTTAAAAATTGTAAATACCCTTTCATTCCTCCAAAATGACTCACCATCATTAGTGTGGAAAAACATAATAATAATTTAATTGATTATAAAAATATAAACAAAACTATTTTAAAATAGTGTTTGATAGAATTGGATCATGTACTAATATTAATCAAGATTCAATTAGTTGGTCTCTAAGTCTCAACAAAAAAGATTATTTAAAGTTTTCTTCCCTTTTTGAAAGTATTGTGAAGATTTTAAATTCCAACTTCGATATCATTTCAAAGTTCAATTCTAAGTTCGATATTTTCATTTCGATTTTGGATTTTCACTTTCATGAACTTAAAAGTTTTAATGATAAACTATTAAATAAGTTGTTGGATCCAATTGGTTCTCTAATCGTTCATTTCAAAAAATTAAAACCCTTTCTTTTGGATGACCATAATCTTTCACAAAGATCAAATTTATTGATTGATGAAGGAACAATTTCACCATTTTTTTTGAATAAGATATCGATTTATCCATTGATTATTGACTTATTCAATAATGAAAAGAATCACATGGAATCATTAGGAATATATATGTATTCCTCAAAGAAGATCGAACATGCCTTTTATATCGAGACCAAGAATTCCTAAGATTTAG
>WSFP011530172.1:0-12085 GCA_009831015.1 Picea engelmannii | reverse complement strand
ATTTAAATCCATTTCAAATCATTTCAAATTATTGTTTAATAACGTAAATAATGATTAAACGTTACTCATATTGAATTTACGACCAAATTCACTTCCCTTCTCTGGATTGAGATGTCCCTACTGCCCATCAATCTCATCTTTAATTAGTGCTGTGATTAATGACTCCAACAGCTATGATTAATGAATCCAACCTTGAAAATATACCTGGAGTACCGGTAAAGTACGTGTGCAGAACGGCGCCGCAGTTTCTTGGATCTTGCTCCACATAATCGAGTTTCGTAGCGTGGTGGGCATAGAAATTCTGATTTGGTTCCGGATTCGATTGCACGCAAGCAAACTGGTGGCTTAGAAATACGTTATTTAGTTTTGCAGCTTCAAGGCATCGTGATTCTTCGCTCTGGCAAAGTGTTGTATTACATCTCATCGCTTTCATTATATTGGGAGTTTTTGTGCAACGCAGTGTTCACAGATTAACAGCAACAATGGATGTAAGGGTTTCTACTACGATGGCTAAAGCTGGCGAGGCCATCCATGTAGCAAGTCTGTGCGGTCTATTGCCTCTGGAAACAGAGATGGGAAGGTTACTGGGTAAGTCACAAAGTTCCCAAATTCAAATGATCAAGAGAAGAGCTACTGTAAAAGCTGCAAGTTCTGGGGGCAACCAATCTGGGCCAGGTACCTTGCTTTCACTATTTTGTAGTTTTCTATAATTCAAATCGAATAGAAATTTTGTTGCAGTTATAGTTTCGTTTTTATTGATATCGTAGTAATTTTGTTTGAAGTTATAAATCCACGGGATTGATAGAAATTTCCACAGTGAAACTTAGTACCAAGAGTTCGGTCTGTTGTAAGAAGATCCCATTACTGGAATTTGAAACTACTGTGAGTTTCCATGAACGAGCTGTTTGTGGGCACAAAATTCAAATTGCGGTTAACGGTAAATTAAAAATATGCTTTGCAGGTGGTCCAAGCAGCGTGGACGCGGAGTTAATAGTGTTGAGAAAACGGATCCACGAGCTGAGAAGGCAGGAAAGAAACTACGCTCCTCCACGGCACTGGATGAAGTGGGAAAAGGATTGGTCCTTTACTTATGCTTCAGATGTGTGTGAAGCCGCGGGATGGTTGCAGAACAAGTTGATTAACACTAGACCAAGCATCGCCATCGCTTATTTGGCCTTGATATCGTTGAGTGTCCCTGTATCTCTGTTGCTTCTCCTTTCTCGAGCCTCTGGTCCTGTGAGCGCATTGGCTATGGCGTTTCTGAACAGCTTGCATGCCCAGGGTTGAATGGCTTCTTCAAGAATCTTGTGATTGGATGACATTGTGGATAAAGAAAGGCAACTGTTTAAGAAATAGACAATCGCACGACGAGAAGTTGGCATCTCATTGGAAAATACGAAACAAGGCATTAAGACTTACCTAAACGTTTCCCTCCACGAACAAATGTTTTGTTATTCGGTCCGTCCACGAATTCAGATGAGTGGGACTCTATGATATGGAATTTCCAGTTTCTTCCTCGGGTATGTAATCTATTGTTGGTAATCTGAATCATTGCGTCTAGCGACACTTTACCCTACAATCCAAAAATTAAATTAAATATTTTTTTAAATAAATTATATATATAATTTATTTACCCTAGCACCTAGCACCAAACTCGTGGTTGGTGAACGTCGACAGCAAACTCGTGGCTGGTCAAATTTCGAACGCAGTAAAAATCTGTGACACAGTGAAATTACTTTTTTTATTTTTTCATTTGCGTTGTCAGAATCTATGTGGCTGATGATTGTATTAGGACGGATGGAATTCACTTTATTTTTTTAATTATATTAAAAATGTTAAAAAGTAAATACTTTAACTACATTTTCAAAAATGCAAGAAAGTTATTAGTATGAGATTTTATTTATTGATTTTTTAACTATACTTTCAAAAATGCAAGAAAGTTATTAGTATGAGATTTTATTTATTGATTTTGAAGGACAATCAAGAATATATCAATATCTTCAATTAATAATCATATCTTTAAAATTTATAGTTAAAAGATGATTAAATGTGCCCATTTCCAATAAATATAAAGTTTAGACGTAATAAAATATTTTTTTAATAAATTATATATAATTAAATAAAATAATTTTTAAAAATAAATTATATATAATTTTTTAAATAAATTATATATATAATTAAATTAAATAATTTTTAAAATTAACTTATATAAATAAATAATAGTAAATAATAACAAAGTTAACTCTTTCTAATCTTTCTAATCACAATAATTTACATTAAATTAAATCAAATAACTTTTAGTATGTTTCTTTCAACATATTCCATAAATGAAATCAAATATCAAATAACTTTTGGTATGTTTCTTTCAACTAAAAACAATTCCCATAAATTGATGTATGGATTTTCCAAAATCTACAAACATATCACATAAATTGATGTATGGCTTTTCCAAAATCTACATACTTATTATATAGAATATTTAATTGATGTATGGCTTTTCCAAAATCTACATTATAGAATATTTTTATTTAATTTGTTTTTAAATATATTAACTTAAGTAAAAATTTAATTTATTTTTTTTTTCTCCTTCAAAGTAATTCATATTTTTTTATGGGTAATTTTTATTTAGATTGCAGATTTTGTCCATTGGACAAGGACCAAAGTCACGAGTTAAATTGGGATCTTTCTATGTTATTTAAAGAAAATAAAATTTATTAAAATATCAAATTTTAAACTCAAAATTAAGAATATATGTTAAAAAAATTATTATTCATTTTTATACATGTTTTTAAAGAAAATATATTTATCTTTAACTATAAAATTGGATAAAATATATTTCAAATTTTCATTTCTATATTTAAATATGATGGAAATAAAGTGATTAAGATTTTTAACTTAAAAATAGTAATTAAGTTATGAAATAGAGTTATGAGTGACTATAAGTTAATGATGTTATGAGGTAGGAAATCAAATTACATTTTCAAATGTTCTTAGATACTACTATTTTTAAATTTTTTAATATTATAAATTTAAATCTTAAAAATAATAATGTACTATAAAAAGTTATATTTTAAGAATATTTATAAATTTCAAAAACATGTGTGCATTCTAGAATGCATATGCTTTATTGTGATAAAAAAAATACATAGTAACATTTCTTGTGGATCTAGTTTTTATCACACAAACACTTCTTGTGGATCTCTACATAGGATAACATGTGATCATTTATCAAGCAATCCTTGATATAGTTAATTTATGAAGGATTCCAATAATAAATGAAAGACAAATGAATTAGTTGAATTCCACAATTTGTGTTTCCCAACCAATGTGGCATTTAATGTACATTATAAACACTAGAATTTACATCTTTGTAGCCTTTTAAGTTATTATCTAAAACAATCCCAACAATACCAATAGTTATAGTGTTATCTTATTCTTGGATCATGTAAGTAATATACCTTTACCACCAGTGTTATACACAACCAAGAAATTTAATTTCCCTAAGATCCCTTGATCCTATAATTATGATCCATTAGATACACACTAGACATGTTCCTCTAGCCATATATGCAATATTTTTGTCTTAGTTTACTATCCCACCACCATTAATGATGATAAAACCCACCCCCTAGCCCTAATCATGGAGGAAGAACCTTGTTCTATGGCTCCTTCCACAATCTACAAATAACATTATCCACTAGAGATTGTGCCTTCCTCCCACACTACCATGCAACTTTACCAACCTCCCTACAAGATATAACTTAGAGCCCCACCATATCATCATGCTCCAAACACCATATTAACCTCTTCCCACACTACTATGCTACTTTACCAACCTCCCTACAAGATATAACTTAGATCCCCACTGTATCATCATGCTCCAAACACCCTATTAACCTCCCTCCACTAGACCAACCAAGGGATTCACTCCAAACTATCACGTGTTTATCAATATCATCCTCTTCTCCTCCATCAGCATAGAAGGCTTACCCCTTTTCCCCATACCCATGATACCATAGAGATACACAAGCAACCCCATAATCACTCAATGAAGATACAAAGGTTTCTCCTCTTTACACCCCATGCCTACAATTATTGAAGCATTGTAGAGGAACAAGTTCTTAGTTTTTGAATGGCATCGGTATCACATGTCAAGGTCAAAGATCCCTTAGAGAGGATCCATGTGGTGATTCAAGGCCTTGTTCATGGCCCTTAATCACAACATGCTTCGTTTAGGACCTAAGGCCCTTGTTTTCCTCACCCAACCATGGTATAGGCCCTAAGAGCCATTCTTATTATACAAAATTGACTAATGGCACCCATATTCTATAGTTGGAGGTCAAAGATCCCCTATAAAGGTCTAAGGTGGTTATTTGAGGACTACTTCATAATGCTTAATCCTGAGAAGATTCAAATAGGGAATAATCACCTTATGTTTATTACTTGACCATGGCCAAGGCCCTAAGTGCCATATGTGGCACACAAAACCTCCTAATGGCACTGAGGTCCAACTTGGAGATCCCAAGACCTAATTGTGTTGCACAAAACCTCAAAATGGAATCCATATCCTACCTAGAGGCTAGGGATCCCGTAGAGAGGATCTATGTGGTGGTTCAATGCCTTGTTCATGGTTGTTGAGCCTAAGAATCTTTGTTTAGGGACAAAATACCTTGATTTCCTCCCTCGACCATGGTAGAGGCCCCAAGACCCATTCTTATTGTGCAAAATATACTAATGGCTCTTATATTACCAATTGAAGGTTGTGTTCATGGCCATTGAGCATGATAAAGCTTCGTTTAGGGCCTAAGGCCCTTGTTTTCCTCCTCGGCCATGGAAGAGGCCTTGACTCCTATACATGGTGTAGAAAACATCATAATGGCACCCATATCCCACCCAAAGGATAAATATCCTTTAAAGAGTATTTGTGTGGTTTTGTAAGGCTTGTTTCATGGCCCTTAGGCTCGAGAAGCTTTGTTTTGGGCCTAAGGTCTTTGTTTTACTCCCTGGTCCATGGTATAATCTTAAAGACCCATTCTTATTATGTAAAAGATATTAATGGCACCAAATATCCTCAAAAAAGGCCAAAGATCCCCTATAGAGGTCTAATGTGGTTGTTCGAGGACTACTTCATGAAGCTTGATAATGGGAAGATTCAAATAGGGCCTAAGAACCTTATGTTCCTTTCATGACCATGGTCAAGGTGCTAAGTACCATATGTGGTGCACAAAACCTCTTAATGGTGCTAAGGTCCAATCTAAATGCGTTGAAACCCAATTGTGTTGCACCAAACCTGTCAATGGTGCCCATATTCCACCTAAAGGTAAAGGATCCATTAGAGAGGATATATAGCTTAGATCCCCACCATATCATCATGCTCCAAACACCCTATTAACCTCCTTCCACTAGACCAATCGAAGGATTCACTCCAAACTACCCCCTTGTTTAGTAATATCATCCTCTTCTCCTCCATTAGGCATTTTAAGGGTGGAAATCCGACTAATCATGCCCTTTCCTTCCCCATTAAGTCAAAAAATTCTCGTATCAGCCGTAAAATATCCAACAAATGAAATCTACATAAAATGATATATGTCAATTAGGATATTTTTATTAGTCAAGGCAGGTGTAGTACACATCTTGAGAAAGGAAAGAGAAGCATTATTGAACTAGCTAACCTAACTCTTTTATGTTTACCCATGTTTCCCAATGTCCATGATACAATAGAAGATACCCATGCTACTCTATAATCACTAAAAGAAGATACAAAGGTTCCTCCTCTTTGCACCCCATTCCTACCAATATTAATTCCTTATAGAGTGACAAACTAAGTTTCTAAATGCCATTCATAATGCATGTCAAGGGCGAATATCCCTCAGAGAGGATCTATTTGGCGATTCGAGGCCTTGTTCATGGCATATGAGACTGACATGCTTCATTTAGGGTCTAAGGCCTTTTTTTTTCTCACCCAGCCATGGTACAGGCCCTGAGAGCCATACTTATTGTGAAAAATTAATAGATGATGCCATATTCCATAATTTGAGTTCAAATATCCTCTACAAAGGTCTACGGTGGTTGTTTCAGGACTACTTCATGAAGCTTAATCCCAGGAAGATTCAAATAGGGAATAATCGCCTTATGTTCATTACTTAACCATAGAGAAGGACTTGAGTTTCATACACGGTGTGCAAAACATCTTAATGGCATGTAATGTCCCCTTCCAATTGACCGTAATGGGGGTGATTCAATAGCCTATATGACTCTCGTGGGCTATAGTCAACAAGGAAAAAGGGATTCAAGGAAGTGTCACTAGGTAAAATATTGGCAAACCCTAAAAGTGACATTAATAAAATAAAAAATTGTATTTAAATGGAGTGGAGGGAAAAGATTTGATTTCTTTAAAATGAGTGAAAGATCTAGAAGGTCCAAAATAAGGATAAATAGAGGAGCAACCCTTCCCCTTCGCATTATGATTTGATATCTTATTGAGTGCTCTTTTAGCCAGTGTTTTCATTGGGGTTTTGGGAAAACCCTTTGATTGCAAGTTTAGTTTCAGTGGTGCAATATCCACCCTAGCTAGATGTAGAGGAGGATTCATCTGAACTCCTCATTTGAGTTCATTGTGGATCTTGGTTCCATTCCAGAAAGAGTTGGAATCTTATCATTTTGCACAGGAAGTTTACAGCCATTTTTAGGAGAAGACCAGTCACTGTATTCGTCGGCACCCAGAGGGTTTCACGCAACCACGGTCAAAGGCACCCCCATGGGTTAAGCAAGGGTCTTCCCGCGAGGCCCCACAAGACACCCCATAGCCGTCTCGCAAGGACCCTTGTAGATTTTGGGTTTGCAACAGATCAAGTATGTGAAGGGTTATGAAGAGTTGGAGGACCGCCTACAGAACAAACGTCATTAGAGCATAGAAGTGTAGGGCTTGGAGATCCTTGGGCTTCATAGATTGGCATCATTCAGGTTTCTTGTGTTGTTTTGTAGTATATTTCCATGCTAACTTGCAGCCATTAGTTTGTATGCTAGTAATATTTTGCATTTGATTACACCCATTAGTTATCATTGTATTGATTTGGGAGTTCTCATCCATAATAGGATGCCATGGTTATCTTCTCTAATATTGAGTAATGAATGCTTGCTATCTATTTGACAATATTTCTCATTGATTAAGATATCCTATAAGAAGTTAACAGCACAATCACTTAAGAAGAAACAATAATTTCAAGGGAAGAAACATAATATCTCCCCCTTAGCCTAGTTGGGGACATTATAGTGGTATCAAAGCTGGTGATTCTGCCAGCCTGTGATTACATTAATGCCTAGAAGAAAATGGCATGGAGGACACACCTCTCGAGAGTCACCAGAAAGAGAAATAAAAGTAAATCACACAGACTCAAAACCAGAAGGAAGCATGAGAGAAAACCATGATGTGATCCAGATACTACAAGATCTGGTCAAGAAATAGGAAGACACAACAAGGTTCCAACAACAGTCGCTTGAGGCATTCACAAAATTGTTAGGACGATGCAGGAATATGAATGGTATAGGTCAAGATGGACCCAGTGGATCTCATTGGAGTGACATAATACACACGGACAATAGAAACAACCATACCCCAACTCAGAGAAATATTTTAAACATCCCTAGGCCTTTATTACCACAGTTCCTGACAGGGTAGCCTATAGAAGCACAGGAGAAACTAGATCAGGGGATTGATATTAACACCTCATATAGGGAGTACGAGACATTAGATGTAGATATCCGTGAGAATTTTTCCTATAAATATTTTTGTGACCTCAAACATAAATACAACCTGAGAGAGGGGAACAGAGGAACACAAATCCCACATAATTTTGATCTTGTGCTCAAGGTGAGAAGGTTGACTATTCCACCCTTCAATGGATCAGTAAAGAGTATGGTCAGGGCTTGGGTACATAAGTTGGACACTTACCTCCAACTTAACCCAGTGATTGAAGCAGAAGCAATTTAGTATGCCACTCTTCACTTGGAAGGAGAAGCTCATGAATAGTGATACCATGGGTCAGTGACATTAGGGCACACCAACATCACTTCATATGTGGACTTCACTCAGAGATTAATGGACAAGTTTGACCAAAGGGACCCTGAAATACACTTCATGGAGTTATCATAGTTGAAAAAACAAGCACAACAGAAGCATACATCACAAAATTTCAGAGGATGGTAGTTATAGTGACAGATATCTCTCAGCAGAGGTTGGTAATGTTATTCATGGAGGATCTGGTTGAACCCCTGAGAGGATGGGTGAAGGCCTTTAGGCCAACTACATTGCATGAGGACATCATGAGATCCTGGGATATGAAGGATGCAATCAACAAGAAGGTTCCGACAAAATATTCAATCCCTTAAGGAGGCAAGGAGACCAAATTTCCCCATAAGTCATGGACAGGGAAGGACAAAACGAATGAGGAGACTCAGAGAAAGCTAAGGAGGAAGAAACTTTCCTTCAGTTGCAAAGATCCGTGGGAACCAGTTCATATATGTATGGGAAAAGGTAAAGTCCATTACATTGAGGTAGTTTACAATGAGGAGGATGATGGTGATGACGAAGGTATTGGATAGGACAATGGTGAGCCATCGTAGATTAAGGACCAGGCTCCATTGCAAGACATCCCTAAGGGAGTTACTATTTCCACTCTTTCAAGAGTCCCTAAATATTATACCTTCAAGGTTAGAGGAATTATGCAATGGCATAGAATTACGGCATTGGTGAATGGGGGAGCTACCCACAACTTCATTGATTTTGCACTTGTCACCGGGAGAAACATCCCTGTGAAGGAATTTGAGGGATTCAATGTGGTAGTATAAAATGGGTACAACATCGTGTACTCAGAAGATCAGAGGACTAGAAGTAACCTTGGGCAACTACACATTGATTGATGACTTTTACATTGTATATTTAGCAAATACTCATGTGGTGTTAGGAGTTTAGTAACTATACTCTTTGGGAGATATCTGCGTGAATTATAAGGAGATGAGGATGGATTTATAGAACAAGTATGGGTGGTGAGTTTTCCTGAGAGGTATGTTGACAGGTGCCCCCATGATCATGTCTAACCAGCGCATGGAGGCCCTTTTTAGACACATAGATGTGGCTTACACAGCAGAGTGCTTGATCACTATGGAAAATCCATCACAGGAACATCAGCATTACCCTGTGGATATCCAGGCATTTCTTGGAATGCATGAGAGAGTGTTTGAACCATTGACAACAGGGAGACCACCTGATAGAGGGTTTGAGCATGCCATTGAGCTAGAAGAGAGTTCGAATCCCATCATCATCACTCCCTACAAGAATCCCAAAAGATTCAAGGATGAAATAGAGACGACCATAAAGGAGCAGCTAGAGATGGGACATATATGGCCTAGTTCTATTCCTTTCGCCTCATCAGTAGTTCTGGTGAAGAATAAATATGGTACTATGAGAATATGAATAGATTATAGGGAACTAAACAAGAAGACAAACAAAAATAGATACCCAATACCTCGGATTGATGAGTTGATCGATGAGTTGCATGGAGCGATGTACTTCTCAAAGGTTGATCTGTGATCAGGATACCACCAAATCTGCGTCAGGGAGGAGGATATCCATAAAATAGCATTCATGTGTCACTATGGGCACTATGAGTTCATGTTCATGCCCTTCAAGTTGAATAATTCACCTGCCATGTTTCAATCATGCATGAACCATATCTTCAACAAACAGTTGAGGAAATTTTTACTAGTTTTCTTTGACGATCTTCTCACCTATAGCAGGACATGGGAGGAACACCTGAAGCATGTGGACGATATTCTCACCATTATGGAGGAACGATTTATTTTTTCTAAGGAGGAAAAGTGTGAGTTTGATTTGACAGAGATCCTCTATCTAGGGAATGTGATCGGTGTTGGGGGAGTAAAGGTGCATCAAGAGAAGATATAAACCATCTTAGACTGGACCACCCCTAGAACACTCACATATCTACGAGGATTCGTCGGGATATGTAGCTATTACAGACACTTTATCAAAGGATTTTCACAATTTGCAATGTCATTAACGGAACTCGCGAAGAAGGGGGAATTATGATGGTTAGAGAATGCACAGGTAGCATTCGACAGGATGAAGAGGTTCATGAGTACTTGCCTAGTATTGGCACTTCCATATTTTATGCAGCCTTTTGTCCTGGAATGTGACACATTCGGTGAAGGGATATGGGAAGTATTGATGCAGAACCAACATCTAATATCTTTTCAGAGCAGGAAGCAAAGGGAGCATGAGAGACTCTACCCGATCTATGATAAGGAATGTTTTCCATCATGCATGCATTGGAAAAATTCAGACAGTACTTGGTAGTAGGATGCTTCATGGTTCGAACCGACCACAACAACTTGAGATATTTCTTGGAGCAACAAGACCTGAATGAAAGACAACAAAAATGGGTGAGAAAGGTGTAGGCATATGATTTTGATATTGAATATGTTAATGGGAAGAAGAGTATAGTTGTTGACACCTTATCCAGGAGACTTGCATCCTTCTTTATGAAAGAGATCTCTACAGACTGGAATTCCATTCTCTTGGTGAAATACTACAAGAATACCTTCGCTTATGAGATTATAGAGGTCAGTATCTAGGATGACAAGTATAGGGTAGTAGATTACATCATTTACTACAAAGAAAGGATTTATCCCGTCCCTGAGTCCAAACTCAAGGATAAGATTTTAGGGGTAGCACATGATGCACCACTAATAGGGAACCAAGGGTATCTGAAGACCTATAGGAATATTGGGGAGAGATTCTCATGAAAGGGTCTCAAAGGGGATGTACTTCGTCATGTGAGGGAATTCATGAGTTGCCAACAAATAATTCAGAGTTCACACATCCTGCAAGACTGCTCCAACCCTTACCGATCCCAAAAAATAAATGGGAAGGCATCTCCATGGATTTCATCATAGTATTACCAAAGGTGCACTACAGAGACTGTATTTACATGATAGTATATAGGTTGATTGAATATGTGCACTTCTTTGTTATTCCTACGTAGTACAATGCATCTCAGGTAGCATATCTATTCTTCAGGGAGATGTTCATACTCCATGGCCTTCCAAGGAACATAGTCAGTGACTGGGATAACAGGCTTCTCATTGCATTCTGGTAGGATTTGTTCAAGTTATCTGGGATAGATTTGACACCTAGTACTAGCTATCATCTCCAAACAGATGGGAAAATCGAGATATTAAACAAATGGATCAAGGGGTACTTGAGGAACTATATATCAGGGAAACAATGGGCATGGATAAAATGGTTGCATCTCGATGAGCATTTCTACAACACAACCAATCACATGTCCATCGGGATGATCCCATTCAGGGCATTGTATGGATATGATGCTCCGTATTTTTTGGATTTGGAGTTTGGTTCCATTACGGAGAGAGTTGGAAGCTTATCATTTTTCACAGAAATTTTGCGGGCATTTTTAGGAGAATACCAGTCACCAGATCCATCAGCACTCAGAGGGTTTCGCACAGCCATAGTCAGAGGGACCCCTATAGGTTAAGCAAGGGTCATCCCGCAAGGCCCCATGAGACACCCCACAAGCGTCCCGTGAGGACCAGTGTAGATTGGGGGTTTGCAACAGTTCAAGTCTGTGAAGGGTTCTAAAGAGTTGGAGAACCGCCTACAGAACAGACGTCACTAAAACATAGCAGTGTAGGGCTTGGAAAGCCTTGGGCTTCATAGATTGGAATCATTCCAGGTTTCTTGTGTTGTTCTGTAGTAGATTGTGATGCTGGTTGGAAGTCATTAGTTTGTATGCTAGTAATATTTTGTAGTTGATTACACCCATTAGTTATCATTGTACTGATTTGGGAGTTCTCATCCATAATAAGATTCCATGGTTATGTGTGTTAATATTATGGTAGTTTCGGGAGGTATGAACCTCTATTGTGACTTATGACGAGACTAGAATCCTCCGGAAGGAAGCAAAGAATTGAAGGAAACCCTAGACAGGTTGTCGGCTGCAGAAATATATTTAATATGAATTTATTAATACCCAGAAGGAGAAGTCGG
>ML896609.1:3358-15443 GCA_009831015.1 Picea engelmannii | reverse complement strand
TCCCATCCGAGTTGTCCTGGGTCAAAATGTCTTTTACTACCACATTCAAAACATATGAAATGGTATGAGAATGGAGAATGTAGACCCTAAAATCTTTTATAGCTTTCACCAAGGAAAAAGCTTGTTTCTCCATTATCTTGTAATTCAAAGCAGCGTCTCTTAATGCTTTACTAAGAAAGCTATGGGTTGTTCATACCCTTCACTGTTCTTTTGTAGTAACACCATTGGTATAGTATGTTCGGAAGCGAAATAAAAAAGATAGAAATATTTGGTAAAATCATGACTGATTAAGACAGGGGCCTCTGTGAGTGCTCGTTTGACTTGTTCGAAAGACTGTCTAGACTCAGAGTCCCATTTTATTTTCGCATCCTTTTTTAGCATATTTTTAATGTTCCTAAGGAGCTCGGCCAGATTGGGAATGAATCTTCGTAGAAAGTTTATTCTCCCGATAAAAGACTGTAGTTCTTTAAGGTTTCTTGGGTGTTCTAATTTTTTTATGGCCTAGATTTTGTTGGGGTCTATTTTGAGTCCATCCTTAGAGATGATGTGTCCTAGCAGTTTGCCTTCCTCTAGCCCGAAAAGCCTTTTCTTGGGATTTAAAGAAATCCCAAACCTTCTAAATTTCTCGAAGACTCGTCTGAGGTGTCGCAGGTGTTCGTCATCAGATCGGGAAAACACAGTTACATCATCTAAATAGACGATAATAAACTTACCCGATTCTTCCACAAAGGTGATATCCATCGCTCTCTGGAACGTGGCTCCTGCGTTCATCAGACCAAAAGGCATTTTCACATACATGAAATTGCCCCATGGTGTGGTGAAAGCGGTTTTGTCTTGGTCATTTGGGTGGACGAGGACCTGATTGTAACCCGAGAAACCATCCAGCAAAGATATTCGACTGGATCCAACTACCCTTTGAAGGATGTGGTCCATTTTTACCAAGGGGTAATAATCCTTTAGGGAGACCTTATTCAGATTTCAGAAATCTATGCAAAGTCTGATTTCCCCAGATTTCTTAAGTGTAGGGACCAAATTAGACACCCGTTTGGAAAAACGCAATGGGACTATGATTCTGGCATCGTACATTTTTTTGATTTCCTTTTCTATCAAAGGGAGCAACTTGGGATTTATCCTCCTAAGTTTCTGTCTGAACATTTTTTGGTCTTCTTTTATTGGAATACTGCGTTGTATGATGTTGGTATCGCAAGCTTTCAAATCCTCATAACCTTAGGTAAAGACGTCTGAATATTCTTTGTACAGCTCAATGTTTTTGAGTTTTTGCTCAAGGGGTAGTGACTTGGAAAATTTGACTATCCTGGGTTTCTCCTCTGTCCCTATATTACAGTCTTCTACCTCTTGTACATTGGCTTCGATTTTTGGTTTTTTGGCTACGTCGTTAAAATAAAAAAAGTCCTCCAAGGGAACTAAACCCCTACGCAAAACATTGCTTTTCAAATGTAAAACATCGGCATCCATTTCATCATCGCCTAATTATCTTGAATCTACTCTATTTACACTATCAATTTCAAAATCAGACCTATTTACATTTTCATCTTCATTCTCTAAATCTATATTTGTACATTCAAAATCATTTTTACACTGCAAAAAGTCTTCGATTTGATCATCATTACCAAACACCTGCCAATACCTGATATTATCGGGAACGGTTGGTCTGCATTTCACCTCCACATTGTACGGGTCAGTCGAGCAGAAAGGAATCTTACATGTGGTTGCCGACGTAGCCAATCCGTCTGCAAGAATGTTTTTTCCCTTTGGCATTACCTGAAAGTTGACTTCAGTGAAGCATCTAAGGGCATCAAGAACGCTATTCCTATAAAATCTAAGATGTGGGTGTTTTGCAGCGTACTCACCTTTGATTTTCTTGATTATCAACTCAGAATCACCTCTTACCATAAGCTATTTAGCACCAACTCTTTTCAAAAGCTTCAGAATGAGCATCAAGGCTTCATACTTGACAATATTGTTAGTGCATTGGAAATTTAATTTGTAAGAATGGTTTTCTGAATACCTGTTTATGTGATTATGCAGCCAAACTCCTGCTCCAACTCCTTCTTTGCTCACTGCTCCAGCAAAATCCATGCTCCAGAAATCTACCGGTAATTCCTCAGTTATCATGTTTTTCATCCTTGCTACCTCAATGGTTTCTTGGTCTTCATATTGACTACATGAATCTTCTGCCAGCTGAGTATCTTGTTCTCCCATGTCACCATCATTGTACAAGATAAAAGAATCCAAGTCAGAATGTGTAGAGTAAAGGGGATAATTGTGTTGTTTTTCTTGGCTACTGACCATGTATTTCATCAACATTTCTCTGTATAGCCTTCTTTGTTGCCTGAAAACTAGGATAGTGGCATAAGACATATCTAGCTGTAGGTTTCCTTTCAACTTAGCCCCCCAAGACCGAGATAGAAACATTCCATACTTCAGAGGGATGTCTACAACTACCACATCCATTACCATGCTCTTCACAGGGATCTAAACCAAGGTGATGCATAGGTCCTTGATCAAACCAATACATCTAACTTTATTGGAGTCAAATGAGTGTAAATCCTTGTAAGGTCTGGTGACCTCCAGTCCCAGTTTCTCCATTACCACTTTAGGCATCAGATTGTGGGAAGCACCTGAATCCAGCATAGCGTTATGCAAGATCAGGTCATGTATGTTTAGACTGATGTAAAAAGGAGCGACATCACTACTATCATCTTGACCATCTATTTTAGGTCCAAACAAAATTTCAGGTTGATCATCAATAAGGTTCACAGTGTTTGAATGATTTCTCGATCCAATGGTTAAGGCCTTCGTGCCTATGTTAGGTTCAATGGTTTGTTCTTTAATCACCTCTAAATGATAAACATCTTTGTTCATCAGCTCAGAAAGTGGGGTGGGAATTTTTACTTTGGCTAATTCCCCCTCAAGGCTAAAGGGTGTAAGAGATCTGCCTTGGCCCATGAATTCTGGTTTGTCCACCACACTCTTCTGGCCAGAAGTACTTGGTGGATTAATAGGTGAAATCTCAGGTTGTGATGATCTTTTCAGAATAGTAAGGTTTTTCTTCAAAGGAACTTCAACAATATTCTTCTCAGGAATCTTCTCGGCAGATGGCTCAGAAGCTTTCTTGGTTTTAGTCACCTTCTTCATTTCAATTGTCTTTTTTGGGGAACTCCCTTTTGTCTTTTTACTCTGCAGATTATACTGTCGGTGTACCTCCAAAATGGCATTTTTGAATGCCTATTGTTCTACATCTTCATCTTCTTCACTTACTTTTGTTTGGTCGAGAAAAAAAAGTTCTTTCTCTTCTTGGGAAAGGAAAATAGCTTCATTATCGTCAATGCCCATGAGATTTATGTGAGTATCCTCTAGTTCCTCAATCGCTTCCTCCCCTTCATCAACATAATTTTCTTGCAGGGGAGGTATGATCTGCTGATTCGAACCTCTCTTCTCTCTTTGATCCCTAGGGTCTCTCTGTCTGATTTGACGAGGGTTTCTCCTGAAGTTAGGATTCTGAACCTGAGGAGCAAGTGGGTTGTCTCTTGGAGGATTTATGTCTAACACAGTAAGTCTTTCCATTGCTCTGGCCAAAGACTCCAATTTGGAATCTGAGGTTTATGTGGAAGGTTCCTCTTTAATTGTGACTCTCCTTTCTGACCTCTGACGTGCCCTTTTTGCCAACAAATTGGCCTCCACACTTATAGCACATTTTTGCATGTCTTCCAGGGTGGTAGAATTTCTTTCCCTTAGTTGGTATGACATGTCAGCATCGAAACCATCAGGGAATTTAATCAATTCCAAACCCTATGGAGGTTTGATTTCAGCTGGGATTGCATTGTAAAGGTTATTGAAACGAGTGCAGTAATCTTGTACTGTCTCACCTTGGTTTCTTCTAATATTTTCATATTCTGACAATATTTGGAGAGGCTTTTTCTTTACCTCCCATCTGTCTAGAAAACACCTTTGGAATGCGGTAAGGTCAAGGACTGAGGCAGCAGGCAAACCTTTGTACCATTTTTTAGTGTCACCTATTAAAATTTGGGCAAACAATCTCATTTGAACGTCAGCCTCATCTACTTCATGCAGATCATAATAATCATTCATTTTATCTACGTGTTTTTGTGCACTCAAAGGTCCTGTTGCATCGAACTATGGAAGTCTCATTTGGTAGTCCTGGGGCATGACATGAATAGGTGGAGCCAACACCAAGGGAGCATATCGAGCTACCATGATGTGCGGAGGAGGTGGGATAACTGACTGGATTATGGGTCAGATAGTGATTGAAGACGAGGACATGGAGGGACTGGATAGTACTGAGGGAGTGATTTGTAGTTTCGTAGTGGGAGACAGAACTTCAGGGGTTCCAGGTTGTAAAACGGTTGGGTCGAAAATGATTCCAGTCACAAAACTATCGGAAAGTGTTCTAACCAGGCTCTGTTGGGAAAAGGTGTCAGAGTCAGGATTTTGAAAGGTAACAATCTCTCCTGAAAAGGAAAGGGACTTATGAAAGGGAGTATGACTCACTCAGCCTTCAACTATGGTCTTTTTCCTAAGCAACTGTTCTAGGATATCTGTCACTATCACAGGTTCTGGGTCTGGATGAGATCGAGTATAAACTTTCTTGGGAGCTAGATTTCTTTTTGATTTTTTATATATATATTTTTTAGCTTTAATGAGTCCGAAACTAATATGTACAAATTTTAATCAACCTCTAAACATTACTTTCTTCTCAAATTTGCAATATTTCAGGAACAGACTTTCTTTTTAGGGAAAAGAAAACGTGGAATTTATAAATTTTTAGTTCTCTCCCTAGTATGATCGCCACTATTTTAGCACTTGGTAAATTTCCTGGAGGTTGACAGCAAAAGAAATCTACTAACGTAACTTTATCCAACCACTTTTGAAGCTGAGATCTAGCCCTTCCAACTTTGGAGAGGGATCTCTCTATATGATTTAGCTATGTTTTCCAACTTTAAATATTAGGCTAGGTAAAGAGATAGGTCAGTTTTGTTGTCAAAGTGTTTTTTCGAATTGGTTGAGATAGTCTACACATCCATTGGACTATGGGGTCTGTGTTTTAATAAATATGAAATTTGAACCATAAACACAAAGGGAAAAACTTTCACAGGGAGAGATAATATAATCAGTGGATTCTTTAGTAACTTAAATGATGAACAACAGAAAAGATGAGAAAGATAATTTCAACAAAGAAGTAGTTAAGAACTTCTTTATTGAAAATACCAGAAGATAAAACAATTAAATCTTTCGAGTCAAAAATAGGGTATACGAGATAAATCCTGCAACATTCGTTACTCTTAAAGATTAGATTCATAACACAATATGATAACAAAGAGAGAATAACATTCAACTTAGAGATAAAAACATCACCAGTGAATACATGCAAGAATCTTGTAAAAGTGCCTCCTTTTATTAATTGAAGATCTCTTCAAAAATATTACAGTCTGATAGCATCAGGGTGTGAATATCAACAACCCTCCATACTTCGAAAGGTGAAGTATTTATAACTCAAATTACAAACGATCCTATCATTAATGACCAGGACGTGATAAATCTATTTTTAGCCTAACTAATTTAACAAATTTCCTAAATCTAGGAACTGCTTGATGACACGGTGTAACTGCACGCTAATTTCTGGGTGGGATGTTGATGAAGCCTCTGCATGACCTCATCTGACCGGAAAAATGATTGGACTAGGACAACTCATCTGCTAATCGATCAGATCACATATTTCCTCCCATCTAAGATGACTGGGCACGTTGACTTTGAGCATTCTTCGATACAGTTCGTCCATCTCTGTGTACTTGGTGAATGTAGGCTTGGTGAGGAAGATGTATCGAATCTCATGTTGGATGTTGATGTCCCACTGAAGGGCATCTAGAAATGCCTTTCCAGTGATACTCCCTTGAATCCCTACAAACTTTTAACTATCCTTAGAAACATCATCCAATATCTTCTTGTAATCTATGAGTCTCATCAATTTATCATTCATTACCTTCAGACCAGGAAGACCTTTCTTCTGTAGAGCCTCTATCTTACTGAAGAATCTTTGTACCCCTAGGTCCATGGCCTGAACCTTTTCTTCCAGCTGAAGAATTAATCCTCTCTTGGTCAAAACCCTTTTGAACTCAAGGATGGTCTTTGTTCTGTCTTCAATTTTCATCTCTTCTAGCTCTTCCCTGGTATTAGAATTGAGGAACTTGATGATCTCGTTTGCCTGTGTTGGCATGTCTCCCAATTCTACTTTGATCTTGTCAATGACCTGTTTGCTCCTCTGGACCAATTCATTCTATTCAAACATGATCTCGATCATGGACCATATCTTGTTCATGGACTTAGTGATGTCTGTCCATACACTCTCTTTAACCTCAGCCAAAGTCTTTCCTGCCACTGTTTGCTTCCAGAGTTGTTGTAGCTCCTACTTGAGCTGCTCTATCACCTGCTTTTCCTTGGAGAGGTTGGTCTGAAAGGAAGATTTGAGTTCCTGAAGGTTCTCAATATCCTTTTTTAGCCTATTGATCTATGTTTACTGTAGGTTCATTTTTTCCATGGGCTTAGCCAGGTCAACTGTCTTCTCCTGGGATGTCAATGGAGTTGTGGATGGGACTTCTGTCACTGATGTTGTGCTCACTCCTGAAATTGGAATAGCACTCAATGGAATGACTTCCATTGGCTTTAGTTGCTATTTCTCTTTTAAAAGTTTCTCCATCTCAGCTTCCATTTCTTTAAGCTGTGCATTCTGCTCCATGAGTAGCTTGAGCATCTCATCTTTCTCTCCTTCCTTCTCTGCTATCTCCTTCGCCTCTGAATCCTCTGTGGGTGGGAGCTTCAGTTGTTTCCTCAAGGAGGCTATGCTAGCATTCTTATTTTTTATCATTTCCTCAGTTTCTTTCACGTTTGAAGTATTGTAACTGATCTTGAGGACCAACTCCTCCAAAGTTTTGATCCTATTGTCCTTTGCAAAGGATGATATCTTCTCCAACTTGAGTTGTGTTTGAACATTGTTCAGGGACCCCTGCAATTTGGATGCAGAAGTGGAAGCACGCACCAATGTATAGAAGACAATTTCCCCCATCTTCTTGTGCAGATCCATCTGATCGACCGGATGCACATCCTTCATCTGGAATTCGAAGGTGGCCCTCTTGTAGTCAGTGATCACCTTGGGGTCTGGTACCTGTTCCTAGAGGAATGCCATATGCATTCTTACCTTATGAGTGTCGAATGTCGATAGAAACCTATTTTTCACAGTCGATGTCTGCTTCCAGAACTGGGCGCAAGTAATGCTGGTCAAGGTCTAGTTACTTTTCTTGATCAGCTCATATTTTTCAAAAATGCTCAATTTGGGTCCTACCTTGCCTGGCTGAGTGTTCAATGGAGAGTCTTTGGACTGCTTCAGAAATGATGGGGTAATGACCTTATGGAGGCTCAAACCGAAGGGTGGAATACCAAATTTGGTCACTGTAGTCGACGGGGCTTCTTTTTCCCTGGTCGGGCCAAGAGCTGCAATAGTCTTAGGCCTCTTGGTATGCAACTAGAATTCCTCAGAAGATACCTTAGTGACAGGCGGAGATAAATATTGCCTCGGCCTTTTCTCTTTTGGGACTTGTGGCATGGTCATTTGTGACACAGTGGCTAGGGGATCTTGTTGCTCTACTTTGACCAATGTGTTAGGATCCCACACTGTCTGATTTGCAAATTGTTCCACTTCAGGCCTAGCCTCATGAACATATGGGATGTTCTTGTTCTTCACCCTCATCTCCAAGATGATCCCACATGGATCATAATGCCATGGGAAGCTCATGGAGAACTTCATTTCCCTTAGCATCCTATCTGCTTCTTCCCCAGTGCCCTAATTGTTCCATATGAAGGAGCCAATCTACCCCTTGATTCTAAGATGCTGCTTTTTATTCAATGACAAAAAATGGATGCCATCGGAATTTATTATCTGCCTTATATATTATAGAGAAAAAATTCTGACAGGAAGATACTTGGGTAGCTTATAGAGTGCCAAATACCACCTGTATACTCTGATCTCTATGTAATCTTGATACAAGTACCAATCCCCGGTCTTTGTGTTATTCGAGAGATGAAGGATCCTCTGAACTTCATCGTTTATACGAGGCTCTGGCCTGCCACCTAGAATACTTACCACAGGGTGGTAAAATTGGTCAATGAACTCCTTGAAACTGAAATCAATGGAGTTGTGCTTGAGCAAGAAGGTCCATGCTATGATTGCATGAGGTCTAACATCTCCATTCATCTTCTGCATGGAAAAGCCAAATTTATCCGCCTGGAAGAAGACGAACAAGTATGCTAGTATCGATGAGTATCTAAACATGCCTTCTGTGCTGAAATTCACGAACTATTCGTGAATATTGTCTTCCAAGAATGTGCTGAAGTCAAACTGGGTGGTGGGCTTTTCATCGGTAGAGAAGATGGATATAAAACCCAGAATGGGTTCATCTTCTCACTGATCAGAATAGTATCCTAATAGAGTAAAAAGGGATGAGATGACCTGGTTTCCCTTAGTTGAGAACATGGAAGACAAATAAGGAGGATTTGTGGAGGGAAATTGAGCGGATGGGGGAAGGAAAAGCTTGAATATTTGAGCTCTTTGGGGGAAGGTCATTTTCTGGTATAATTCTGTGAGAATTTCCAGGTTGAAGGGAGACGCAGAGTCGGTTCGGGGGATTTGCATCATCTGGTCTATGGATTTGGGCGTGATGAGGAACAATATCTCTTCGGATGAGGAGATGACTCTTTGTACAGGATCATAGTGGGCTTGATACTTGAGAGCGAACTTGGGAAAGTGGTGGATCTGAGGGAAGAGGTAGAGGGGTAAATTAGACTCCCAGAGTCCAATTTCATCACTCTGGTCCAGGAAATATTCCCTGAGCCATGAATGAAGGTTTGAGAAATCAAAATCACATTTTGTATCTGCAATTAATCGGTCTTTGTCAACCAGTGGGATCCTGTCCAGGTCGACAGGAGGTGGGAGAAATGGATTCTCCTCTTCTTCTGCCTATTTGGACTTTGGCACCATTTCTGCAATGGTACCTGCAATAAAACACAATGTTAGTGGGGGAAACTGACTGTGGATGAGGGAAACAGACTGTAACGGAGGACTAAGAGGTGAATTTCTCTGGTGCGATGGGTGAATAGCGAAAGTAAGGGGAATAACGGTAGTTTTAAGTAAACGGGGGTCAGTTGGGCACGGGAGACAAGTCAGCTGGATAATGGATAGGTTATCCAGTCATAAATGGCCAACGGATCATTTTGAGGGTGAGATGGTGGGTGATGGTGGTTGAGGGATATAGACGGGTGATGCGGAGGTTATCGATTGGAGGTAAAAGTAATAGTAAGGGGCTTGCCACGAGCGAATGGGGGGAAAGGACTGACAGCAGTTATGGGACATGAACATTTCGAGAAAGGTGGAAGGTGACATCCAGAGGTGATGGAGGTCTGTCAAATAGCAGAAGATGATGGGACTCAGGGCCATTAGATCGTTGCCACATATAACAAGGGACCTGCTAGAGGAATAATACCATTCCGGACCCCCTCCCCTCAGTTAAAAGTAGATCAGTCGAGGGGGTCTGAAATAAATCTTGGGTGGTTGATCTGTGTGCCTGCCTCTGAGCCGTAGATCTATGCGTGTTATTTATAACAAATTCTAGACACCCCCTCCATTAAAGGCAGAACAAACGGGGGGTCTGGAATCCAACGTTGATCGTAGATTTGCGCGCTCGATCCTGGGCCATCCAGATGCACGCGGGTCTTATCAGCGATTTCAGACCCCCCCCCTCCATTAAAGGTAGAATGGTCAGGGGGTTCTGGAATGATCTGTCCACCGTAGATATGGGCACGATCATCTAGACCATTGATACAAGATAGGAGAATAAGTGAGAGCGCGGGCAAAACATGCGCCTTGAAAACTTTGGATAAATGTTTTTTCATGGGTTTTCTCCAATCTTTTCATGACTGCACCACCAAGGGGTTAGTCGAACAACATTTAGGTATCCAAATCATGGTGCAACATTAATCATCAAACTGGTTTTTATTGAAATGAAGCAACAATGCAAGTAACCTATATTCTAACCTAGTTTCCTATGACAGTTAACCCATATTAGACTGTTGGGTTAAGAATTTACTCTACCCTGGGGCTATCTGAGCAGGATTAGACAGTCTGGCCAGATTTGTTCACTAATATACCTAGACACTTTGGCTAAGATTAAACTGTTTAGCCAAACTCATTCACTACCCTATTAACATTAATTTAAAAATAACTTGGCCATGCTTGAAAGGTATGGACCAAGTTACGATTATTGCATGGGGATCTTATTGAAATCCTTTTATGCCCTCTTTTTTTTATTTCTTTCTTTTTCTTTTCTTTTCTTTCTTTTTTCTTTTTTCTTTCTTTCTTTTTTCTTTTTTCTTTTCAAATTATTTGCAGAATGAAAAATCATTTGTCAACAAAAACACTAAAGACATATAAAATCTCAGTCACTAGTTGATCCTATAACTTATAGGATGATAACAACGGCTCCACCTGGGGATTGTACTTCCCCTGTGAAGTGCCAAGAATCCTGGTTCCTGTCATTCTAAAAATTTCTTCCTTGTGGCCTTCGTTGGTTTTATTCTCAAAAATTGGAAGAATAGTGGTCAATGGCTTAGGGCCTTCTCTTCGAGCTTCAACTGACTGACTAATGTTATTCACTAAAAAAATGTAGGCGAAAAAATAAAATAAGGATGGTATGTACAATGGAGAGTGGGAACTTGAGTCTCTAATGAGGTGGCACATAATGTTTCAACATTCTGCCATTTACAGGTCCTCCTGGTAGATCTGTCCCATCAATGTTGCTCAACAAGAAAGTGTTGTTCCCCTTGAATACTTGGATCATGTATGGTCCTCTCCACAGACTGTCAGATTTTCCATGCTTTCCCTTGTCTTCATTTCTGGAATCCCATCTCAGTACCAAATCTCGTAGCTCAAAATCATCTTCCATGGTTCTTTTGTCAAAGATCTTCTTGATGTTTTCTTAGATTACCTGAGTCTTGTTGAATACTTCCTCCCTAGACTGCTGCAAATGGATCATCTAGTTGATCTTTCTCTGTGAGTCATTTGGCTCAACTTGTACATCTTGAAGCAACTTCATGACAGGGCCTCCTAAAGAAGTGGGGAAAACTACCTCTGTGCCATAGACCAACTGGTATGGTGACATACCGATTGACCTTTTGGTGGTGAGTCTGTCAGCCCATAATGCGAACACCAACTTGTTATGCCACAATTTCTTGTTTTCCTGCAATGTTTTCTTGATGATATTTACCAAGGTTTTGTTTGAAGATTCTGCCAGCCCATTCCCCTATGGGTATTAAGATGTGGAATGCCCCAAACCAATGTGATACTGGTTGCAGAAATCTATGATCTTCTTCGACCGAAAAGTAGCTTCATTATTAGTTATAATCTTTCTAGGACATCCAAAGCAACACAAGATATTATTTCAAGGAATTTGATAATAACAGAGTCAGTGGCTTGCCTTCTTGGTACTACCTCGATCCATTTGGTAAAATAATTGGTGGCAGTGAGAATCCACCTATGCTGGCCTGAAGAAGGGGGTTGTATTTCCCCAATGAAGTCTAGTCCCCATTGCTAGAAAGGGGCTTCAACCGAGATCAGTTTCAGGGGGAGAGGAAGGAGTTTCCTTTTTCCTTCAAACAACTGACATTGATGACATCCAGTCACTTTATGATGTACATCGACGAAAAGGGTGGGCCTATAGAATCCATCTCTGAGTATTTTGTTGGCTATGACCTTCCAGTTCAGATGGCCACCACATTCTCCTGCATGAAATTCTTGTAACACGTTGTCAGCTTCATCTTTCAATAAACAATTTAACAGAATGCCTCCAGGATCTTTCCAATACAAATTTCCTTCTAGAATAGAGAATTTTAAGGCTTTCAATTTTAAAAATCTAGCTTTAGTCTTAGTCAAACTAGGGGGATCTTGTAAATTTTGCAAAATGAATATAAGGTCTGTGTACCATGGAGAGTTGAGAAATAA
>WSFP011530169.1:0-12085 GCA_009831015.1 Picea engelmannii | reverse complement strand
TGTACACCCATATTTACCATGCGCAACAACATCAAAAGGTAAATCGTGCTTCGCACACATATAAACACTATGAATCACTTCTTTGTCATGCCAATAACTGCGCAGTACTTTTGTGTCATGCGCCAAAATCCATTGCACGCAGTTTTGGTTCTGGTACTAATACCAATTGCGCACAATTTTTGTATCGTATGCTGATATTCTACACGCATTTCACTCTACGTGCTGCACCATGGCATAGTTTAGTATGCCCCCACCGTGCACCAATACTTTGCTCACAACATTAACTAAACTATCGCGTGACAACATCTACACATATTGGGAGCCCACCAACAAAACCCCTTTGTGTTATGCCAATACTGCACAGACCATGTACCCCATTATTATGTGTGTTCACATCACATGCTAGTATTACACATGCGTCAATCAATCCACACTTCACAATTCTAAATTTAGCGCGTCTACCAGCACACCAACATTTTTCCGCGCGGTGCCAAAATTCAGTGCACGTAGCCACACACCAACATTTTTCCGTGTGGCACCAAAATTTAGCGTGCACAACAGCACACCATTATTTTTCCACGCAGTGACAAATTTTTACATATCACAATATTTTTACTGCGCAACACACATTTTTAGTGAACCCACCTATGCACATTCATTTTTATGCGCATCAATTCCTCATGAATTCCGCTGCAGAAATTGGGGCTTTTGCTTAACTTTCCCCCAATTTACCATAGATATTCTGCAACTATGAAATTCATTCAATTTCACCCCGATAACACCAATTAGACCTCTGTAACAACAAATTGTTGTGGGTTGACATTTATGGAACAAATATTTCCCAAATTCAATTCACGAATTGAGAATTTTACTTACTAAATTCACTCCACCTGTCATGGTTTCATCGTAACCTCAAATTCAACCCATTCTAGGTCCGAATTTGCTAGAACAGATATTAAATCAAGAATATCTCACCACATGGACAAATTTCTCCATTTTCTCATGAATTTAACAACATAAATTGGTCTTTTCCCTATTCCACGTCATTGCTTCTAAATTTTACCATGGACGCTCTACAAACTGAAATTTGGCCACTTTGAAATAAATCCTTTGTGAAATTTCTCTTCAACTCAATTTGTTCGACCCATCGAGGATGAATGTTGAAAGTTGAAGATCTAATACCATGTTGTAATGTACACGGTGACCCAGGATAGGCCACAATACATGAGAGAATGCTTTCATTCTCTCTATGGAACATATTGCAACATACCTAGCATCCAACTGAGCTATGCACATAAATTTTTTGAACTGCATGCAATTAAAATATATACACACAGAGATCTTGCAGAAACATGTATACAAAATGTAAATAGATAAATACATTATGTAAATACATAGATTCATACCGAATAACAATAACCATATACATGCAGGATATACAAGAATTAACCATAAATATAAAGACAATTATAACCACACATAGAATAAACCCATAAAATAAACACATAAATATCAATGCAGCATGTAAATTTATCACACATTTGACACTTATCTTGGTAAGAATATCACCAACAACATGTAGACATTCCACAAATGTCCCATCCTTAGACCACACTACTCTTCACTCTCAGCAGTGGGTCACCCTCGAGCTAAGACTAAACTCGACATGGGTAAAGGGATTCCTAACCAGGCTAATGGATCATAGACAATAGGAAAGACTCTGTCACGGGTGTCAATTCAAACTAACAGCGTACAATCCCTCATTTTACACATGCTTTTCCCACCCTAGGAAGTGTGCCCCTTCTCTTCTCAACAGTCTTTCAACTATCCCACTTCCTTTCTGGGATTCAACAATAGGCTAGACAAGAAGTCTCAGAGCCCTGTAGATGAAGTTTATCACCTTCAGGAAATCAATTCCCAAAAATTATCTCACCCAAAGACATTTCTCATGGGCCTGACAACCAGCCTCTTAAATATCCCATAGACCTGACAACCCGCTACTTTAGTTCAGCTCCGAAGCTAACCAATTATACAAACAAGTATGGCTATGGATACAAGTTCAGGTACAATCATGAAGGTATGAAGGATAGCTCAATGGGTGTGTGAATTCTCATGGATGACTGACTGGATGACTGAATGATGGATGAATGATGGATGATTGATGGATGAATGAACTATGTCCCCAAAATATGTATGCATGTTCCCAACTTGACACTTGTCATGTTGGAAGCTACTTTGGCCCACTTGTCCCCAACTTTGGAACTTAGGATAAAATAATTATCCATACTTTATACTTTAAGAAATATGAATATAATATTCTTTTTTGTACTAAGATCCCTAGCTTAGCCCTTTTCCTTAACTTTTTATCCCCTCCCTTTCCCTAACTAGTGGATTTTAGTCTCCCATACTCTTTTATTGTGGTCGGTCTGTGCAGAACAATGTATTTTATATTAATTATGAGGCATATACAAAAATAGGCCTGCTGGCCTTTAACATCTAGTCTCTCTAGCCTAATCAAAACATAAGCATCGTAGTTTATAATAACAGGCTCACTAGCCTAAAAAAAACACAGCATATACAGAAAGGTTCCTTGGCCTCAAAATCGCACGCACTTAAGTTGTTGTGCATGGTATCCTGGAATGTGCACACTTCCTCATTTTACTGCACAGTACATGCATGCTCTATGCCATGAAAGGTGCATACAAAAATGATATCAATTAGCTCACCAGCTTAAGTATATTTTCATTTATATTACAATTGGGTTCGGCCTAGGGATATTACATATCCAGTCAACTCCTCTTCCTCCTCAACCCCTTCTGGAATCACTGACTCTACAAATGGGTCTTTAGGGTCCTTCAATAGATTTATTGTCTTTACAGTATCCTTTCTCCATGGAATGTAGTCTTTGGGGAACTAGGTTGCATTTTTCTCTGATGTTCACGCACCTCGTGTTTCTTGGAACACTAAAATGGAACACCTTTTGGATTTCATTTTCTCTAGTATTTCCTCTTGTCTGGTCTTTAGTGCCACTAGTTAATGCTACCAACAAAAGTCTCACAGTTTATTCTGGTAGAGGTGCAACTCTTTGTAATTTTCTTAACTCTATGTAATAGAGTGGGCTCTCTGATCTCAATTTTCCTTACTCTCCGAACACAATGAACCCCGTTTGGCGATCAATTAGGTTTTTGGTGTCCAAATAACTCCAACCACTATATTCATTAATTTCACATCTTATCGTGCTTTAATTATAGATCATTACCAATATCTTTACACCTACAATGAATTCTACCTATAAGTTATGTCTTTATGGCTGCGTGACACCACTCACTTGTCATTGTTTTATCCCATGTTCCAACCCTCTTAATTTATCCATGATGTACTATCGTTTAATTCTCTACGCGTTGTCCATATTTTCCCACCTCCTCTTGTCTATCTACTATTGAGTAATCTAACTTGTGTTTTGTTTCTATCCTTTGTACGCCAACATTTGTAACCTTTGTATGCTCATTGGATTTAGACTACATTGTTCAAGCTCATTAGGTTATCAACAATATCTCTTCAAATTTTAGTTCTGTTATCTCTTTGTGACATTTGTGACCTCATTCTCTTTCTTTAAATTTCTCTTTTATTATGTGGCATACTCCTTAGTCTTGTCTTTCTTGGAACACTTTTACATTCTTCATTTTCTTCCATATCTTCTACGACAATTCTCTTATATTCTACCTCAACATTTTGCAGACATTACCACTCTTTCTAAAATTTCTTCTTCTACAATTATCCAACTATGACTCTACTTATACTGCAAAAACTTAACTATTAATCAACATCTTTATCATGACACTTCAATATTTCATTCATCCTATACTTTCTCTTATAAAATACTATAATACAATATGGTACAAATTCAATAGTATTGGATTAGTGCACAGGGGGACGGTTGTCCCTATATAGTTTCAATCAACTATCATCAACCAGTATGTCTACCATTTCATGATTTAGTATTTCCAATTGGATAGCTCTTGAATATGTGACATGTCTTATCATGTAAGGTTCCAACTAATGCATCTGAAATATTCCTAGAAACTTTATTTATTTTCTATCATAGAGTAGCACTAAATATCCTGTCTAAAATGTCTTCTTCTTAATGTGTCTGTCATGCCAATCCTTTTCACACACTTTTTGGAATTGTTGGTGAAAACCTATAACAAACCAGTCTTATTCTAATTCCATGAGTGTTGATAATATTTGTTCCATTGTGTTGGATTCATTCAGTTCGATCATTGTGACAATGTGCAAGCTAGGGATAAGAAACTCCATCAACATGACTGCTTCATGTCCATATACTAGTATAAAAGTTGTCTGACCGGTCTATTTATTACATGTTGTCTTATAATCCCATAATAATGCAGGGATCCTTATGTCTCAATCATCGTGGTTCACATTTGATGCAGGAGCATTTCTCCCAAGCCAGCCATGCGACAGCCAGCTAGCTAGAACAGCACGCATTCAATGAAGAAGGAGAGGCACCTCCCTCTCATTTCAAATTTTGAATTTGAAATCAATGTAATTAATGTTTTGTAAGGCCATGGAGCCATAAAGATATGCCTATGCTTAGGCTTAGTTCAGAGTATCCTTAAATAGTTGTAAGGCTGGATCTAGCTCTGATCTGGACTAGACAGCCATTTAATTGTGAATTCAATGTAATTGAATGAGAGTAGGTGAGATGGAGGGAAGAGCTCAAAGAGCCCCATCACGTAAAAGATCTTTTGATCTTGTTTTGAGTTAGGTTCGAGATATAGGAGATCTCTGCGAGAGTTAGTTGGTAGAGGAGAGAAGGAGCTGAGACTCTGTCAAAGTCTAAGCTCAAGAACACCTTGTAAAGGAGGCATTTCATATTAATATAAAGAGCAGATTTCCTGCATGAGTTTCTATGTGTCTTTACGTGCTTATGAATGTCTTTGCATGTTATTTATATGTTGTAGATGTGCATTTGCAGGGACAGATAGGTTCTGCTATCTGTGGGTTCTTTAACTTTAGGTTTAGGGTTCTTTGAGACTTCATGCCAAGAGGGTGTGACAAAACACTGCGGGTTCTGAAAGCCAGTGCATAGATGCACTCCCGAATTCTGTGGAATTTGGACAAGGATGTGTTAAGAGGGCACACCAGTCAAAGTCATTGGATTAAGGAGAAACCTTAAGGTTGCTGAATACATTGGAGGTGAGGTTGTGAAAAGGAGGACACAGTAGAAGACATAATCATTGCGGGATTCTATGAGAGCTCTGCCAAGAGGGCATTGAGCAGGTGCATATAGTGCACAGGAGAAGGAGATAGAACCACTGAGGGTTCTATAGAGCTCTGCCAGGAGGTAATTGAGCAAGTTCCTGTGTGCACAAAGAGAAATCCTTTGAGTTCTGGAATAGAGAAGCATCCAAGGAATAGGACCTTCACAGGGTTGCTGAACACCCTACAAGCTCAACAAGGAATTGCTTGAGCAAGAGATTGCCATGAGGGCATCAGATTCTCCATCTAAGAGAGAGAAAAAAAGGGTTAAATCCCTTAGAGGTCTAAGAAACAGAGAAGCTTAGGATGGATAGCACCTTTGTGTGTGCAGGGACCCTACAAGGAGTGCAGAGGTCGAAAAATCCTTTAAGGATTCAAAGAGGAAAAATCTCAAGAGGAGAATTGCTTTCATGTATAGGCCCATAGCTGTAAGGAGGAGAAGAAAGGCTAGGAAAACCCTTTGGAGAGTTTGAGTTCAAGGAAGCTCAGGAGGGTCAACAGTTTCAAGAATGTCGACAGAAGCTAAATTCATAGGCTTCGAAGTAAGGGACAAATGATGAGGCCTTTGATAATTGGAAAATATTCCAAGGCAGGAAGAAGAGTGCACAAGGGAGAAGCTACAACTATCGTCCGATCCCGTGTAGATTGCCAACAGTTTTCAGATCTGGGAAAAGGTGCACATGAGTTAATATCGCATATGAGCTGAGAGGAGGCTCATAAAAGTCCCAAAATGGCAGAGGCATCAAGATTTCATAGTTGGGGGATCAGAGCGTATAGGGGTCGTGGAATCGCTGCATTGTGATTTCTCAAACTGAAAAGTCCTGAAGGAATTGGGACCGTCCATCACTCAGAGGATGCGTGGTGGTAATCCGAGGATCCATCATGGTTTCAGAGAGGTAGGAGTTTAGGAGAGAGGAATTCTTGACTCATGAAGTTCCAAACACATCAGAGCCGTCCATCTACGGAGGACATGTGTCACGAGATCTTTTTATTTCAAGGATTCAGGCATTGAAGAGTGAAGCAGAGAAGTCTTTTGACTTCGTGACTTGGGAAGTCTCAAAGCAATCAAGTCCATCCATATATGGAGGACACGTGGCGGTGATCGAGGGAGCTATCGAGAAGTTAGACACTGGGAGGTCGAAGGACTAGTGATCAGTTTTGTTGGTGTCACGGAGTCCCAAAACACCGAGAGTATTGGGACCTTCCAACAAGAGGACACGTGATGGTGATCGAGGCATCAGGAAAATCCTCGAAAGGATTATACCAGGTTTCAACATACCAGGGATCGAGATTTTGGAAGTCCTAGAGACAAGGAATATTGGTTCTTGGGGATGAAAACCTCGAAGTCATGAAACATGACATAGAGAGGAGTGGGGTTGCGGTCACACCTGGTATCGAGATATTGAGATTCGACATTTCAGGGATCCCACAGACATAAAGTCAGAACACTTCACATTGGAAGTCTCGATGTCCCAAAACGTCACACATCCTATGAGAGGAGAAAGTCGGGCCAGGGATTTCGGCATTTCGGGGATCGACATTTCGACCGTCCTGAGGACTAAGAGCCAGGGCTCTTCATATTGGAAATACCGAAGAAGGATGCGGTCATGGGGAAAAGCGGTCACATGGACTGAGATGTGGGCCAAGGTCTAATCGGTGATTGGATCCATTTTCGGCATTTTGGCCTATCAGGTTTTGAGGGATCGAGGAACCAAGAAACTCGACACGAGGATTTGCGAAGTTGCAAAACCCCAAAATAAATTGTTGGCTTGGCCGAAGAGGTGAAGACACTCGCCTTATATATGTTGGCACAGGTAGGGTTTTTGGGAAAGGACCTATGGATCGAAATTTGAGATTTTGATAGGGATCCAAAAGAGTTGTTTCGGCTCGGGGAAGCACTGGAACGATCCTGTGGCGGATCTCGTCTAGATTGTCGGGGAGGTCTGCGTCAGTTGTGGTATCAGAGCCACTTTCTGTCTATATACTGCGGGAAGAAGGAGGTAGAGAAGGAGAAGAAAAACACTCTGATACATGTCAAGTGTGGTACCAGAGCTTGACTTTATTTGTATATTGCAGGTAGAGGAAGCGAGAGGAGAAAGAGTACTCTGATACACATCAGTTTGGTATCATAGGAAGGAAGAGTATTGAGACTCTGTGGTGATTTCTCACAGGTATGCAACAGTCAAGAAGATAGTTAGGAGGGCTATAGGGGACCCTGGAAGCACTTAGGGTTGCAGAGTGACAGCAACAGGTTTTCCAGGAGGGCAGACAGAAGGCAAGAAAATGGCTACTAAAGGCCATAGACACGATGGAAAGAAGATTCTTCAGGAGCCAAGGAAAGATGAGATGGATAAAGAGCTCACTGAGATCAGAGCGAGGATGGAGGAACTTGCACTGCAGATGTAACATGATGCAAGATCACATTGGGTGTATGAATGGCCCATGAAAATGAAAGAAAAGTGGCCAGTTAGGGAGATGTTGGCCAGAAGACAATGAAGGCTGTTGAAAATGTGGCTGAGGCATGTTGAAAGCCTCAGAGATGAAGAGGAGATGGTTCATGTATGTGAGCCAGAAGCTGGGAGAAATCTCAGTGATGATGAGGAGAAGAGATCACTGGAATATATCAGTGACTGCCAAGTGAGCAGTGAGGAAATTTCCAATGGCCAGGTGGGCAATGAGATGAGATTGTTGTGGGATCTCATAGACTGTCAGGAGGACAGCAGGGGAATTTCATGTTGCCAAGAGGGCAATGAGATGAGATCACTACGAGATCTCATAGACTACCAGGGGGGAAACAGAGAACTCCCATACTCCCAGGAGGGCAAGGGAGAGAATATGAGCTCAGAGATAATTTCATATCAGCAAGGAAAACTGACAGAGAAGGAGGATCATAGGAATCTTCTAATGATTGGGGGAGTTCATATATTCCTGCCAGATAGCTCAGATGAGGCTAGCATATGCGTTGCAGAGGGAGAAACAATAGAAGGATAGCTAGCTATGACTATCAAAGAGATGGAGTAGACACTGATGTTTTCCCAAGAAAAAGGAAATGAGCATTTTGAGGAATGGCTCAACACTTTTAGCCAGGAAGCTGAAAAGGAGACAACTACATCACTGAAGCTGACAGCAAGAGAAGAGCATGGAGATAAGTTGATCACTCCATGGGAGACGGAGTTGGAGATGATGGAGGATTGGTTGAACAATCTAGAGCCAGTAGATGACTACCATGAACGGACAGTGAGGCTGATGATAGCAGAAGATGAGCATTCCAAAGAATTGCTCAGAAATTTCAGCCAAGGAATTGAATAGGTGATGAAGACTGCAATGCTGAGGCATGCAAAAAAAGACAAAGAAGAATACTAGCCCAAGGAGCAGCTGGAGGAAGCAGGAGACATGCCTGCAAGAGAAATGGTAGCAACAACACTGCCACAGAAGGAAGATGGAAAACAGTTCAGTGGTGAGACTGCAGAGATGAACTTTGTAGCAGAGTGGCAAGTTAAGGCCACAACAGATAGAGAATATGGCATGGGAACTCTGGTAGATCTACCCACTGATGAGGAAGAATTGCAAAAGAGGAGACTACCTGAACAGAGCCAGCCACTGGAGCAGATAAATGAGGAGATCGAGAAGATCCGAAATTTGATGGTCAAATCAACAGAAGCTACCAGCGAAGGGAAGTTGAGAATAAGAGAGACATCAACAACAACAGCAACAACAAAAATAGAGTAGTGGAGAAGATGAACAATTCCAGAGGACTGTTTGGGATCCAGGAGGATTTCAACAGCGGTGTTGGGGAGCTCATGAGTAGGATCTCATGAATTTTTCATATCAAAGGAGTATGATGTAGAATCATTGCTCCCAAGCCAGCCATGCGCCAACCAACCAACCAACACAATGCGCATTCAATGAAGAAGGAGAGGCGCAATCCTCTTGTTTCAAATTTTGAATTTGAAATCAATGCAATTAATGTTTTGTAAGGCCATGGAGACATAAAGATATGCCTATGCACAGGCTTAGTTCAGAGTAGCCTTAAATAGTTGTAAGGTTGGATCTAGATCCAATCTGGACTAGACAGCCATTTAATTGTGAATTCAATGTAATTGAATGAGAGTAGGTGAGATGGAAGGAAGAGCTTAAAGAGCCCCCTCACGTAAAATATCTTTTGATATTTTTTTGAGTTAGGGTCGAGATATAGGAGAGCTCTGCGAGAGTTAGTTGGTAGAGGAGAGAAGGATTTGAGACTCTGTCAAAGTCTGAGCTCAAGAACACCTTGTAAATGAGGCGTTTCATTTTAATATAAAGAGTATATTTCCTACATGAGTTTATGTCTTTCTTTATGTGTTTATGAATGTCTTTGTGTGTTCTTTATATGTTGTAGATGTGCATTTGCAGGGATAGATAGGTTATGCTATCTGTGGGTTGTTTGAGACTTCATACCAAGAGGGTGTGACAGAATGTTGGGGGTTCTAAAAGCCAGTGCATAGATGCACCCCTAAATTTTGCATAATTTGGGAAAGGACGTGTCAGGAGGGTGCACCAGCTGAAGTCATTGGCTCAAGGAGAAACCTAAAGGTTGCTAAATACCTTGGAGGTGAGGTTGTGCAAAGGAGGACACAGTAGAAGATAGAATCACTGCAATATTCTATGAGAGCTCTGCCAAGAGGGCATTGAGCAAGTGCAGATAGTGCACAAGATAAGGAGATAGAACCACTGAGGGTTCTATAGAGCTCTGCTAGGAGGGCATTGAGCAAGTTCCTGTGTGCACAAAGAGAACTCCTTTGATTTTTGGAAAAGAGAAGTGTCGAAGGAATAGGACCTTCACAGGGTTGTTGAACACCCTGCAGGCTCAGCAAGGAGTTTCTTGAGCAAGCAATTGCCACGAGGGCATTAGATTATCCATCTAAGAGAGAGAAAAAAATGGTTGAATCCCTTAGAGGTCTGAGCAATAGAGAAGCTCAGGACAGATAGCACCTTCATCTGTGCAGGGACCCTGCAAGGAGTGTAGAGGTCAAAGAATCCTTTAGGGATTCAAAGAGGGAAAATCTCAGGAGGAGCAGTGCTTTCATGTACAGGCCCATAACTGTAAGGAGGAGCAGAAAGGCTAGGAAAATCCTTTGTAGGATTTGAGTTCGAGGAATCTTAGGAGGGTCAACGGTTTCAAGAATGCCAAAGAAATCTAAAGTCGTAGGCTTCAAAGAAGGGGACAAAGGCCGAGGCCTTTGATAATTGGAAAATATTCCAAGGTAGGAAGAAGAGCACACAAGGGAGAAGCTACAACTACTATCAGATCCCATGTAGATCGCCGACAGTCATCAAATCTGGGAGAAGGTACGTGTGAGTTAATGTCACGTATGAGCTGAGCAGAGGCTCGTCAAAGTCCCGAAATGACAGAGGCATCAGAATTTCAAAGTTCGGGGATCGCTGCATCACGATTTCCCAATCCGTGAAGTCCCGAAGGAATTGGGATTGTCCATCACTCATAGGATGTGTGGCGGTAATCGGAGGACCCATCGGGGTTTCGGATATCGGGAGACAAAGAGGTAGGAGTTCAGGAGAGAGGAAGTCTCAACTCATGAAGTTCTGAACACATCAGAGGTGTCCATCTGCGGAGGACGCATGTCACGAGATCCTCGTATTTTTGGGATTCAGGCATTGAAGAGAGGAACAGGGAAGTCTTTTGACTTTGCGACTTGCGAAGTCCTGAAGCAATTAGGGTTGTCCATATAGGGAGTACACGTGGCAGTGATCAAGGGAGCTACCGGAAAGTTGGGCACTGGGAGTTCGAAGGACCAGTGATCAGTGTCGTTGGGGTCGCGGAGTCCCAAAACACCGAGAGTATCGGGACCATCCAACAGGAGGAGATGTGGTGGTGATTGAGGCATCGGGAAAATCCTCGAAAGGATTATACTGGGTTTTGGCATACTAGGGATTAGGATTTCGAAAGTCTTAGAGACAAGGATTCTAGGCTCTTGGGGATGAAAACCCCGAAGTCGCGAAATGCGACATAGAGAGGAGTGAGGCTGCGGTCACACCTGGTATCGGGATATCGGGATTCAGAATTTTGGGGATCCCACAGACATAAAGTCGGAACACTTCACATCAAAATTTATGAAGTCATGAAACACGACACATCCTGTGGGAGGAGAAAGTCATTCCAGGGATTTTGGCATTTTGGGGATCGACATTTCGACCATACCGAGGACTAAGAGCCGAGGCTCTTGATATTGGAAATCTCAAAGAAGGCTACGGCCATGGGGAAAAGTGGCCACATGGACTGAGATGTAGTCCAAGGGATAAAAAGCGATTGGAGTCGTTTTCATCATTTTGGCCTATCGGGTTTCAGGGGATCGAGGAACCAAGAACCTCGACATGAGGATTCACGAAGTCACGAAACCTGAAAAATCAATTGTTGGCTTGGACGAAGAGGTGAATACTCTCGCCTTGTATATGTTGGCACAGGTAGGGTTTTTAGGAAAGGACTTGTGGATCGAAATTTGAGATTCCGATAGGGATCCGAAAGAGTCGTTTCGACTCGGGGAAGCATTGGAACAATCCTGTGGCAGATCTCGGCTGGAGGGTTGGGGAGGTCTATGTCAACATTCCAAATATTTGTCAACAAGGATGATTTTAAGGATGGAAATTTATATTAAAATGTAGAAACGTGGGCTAATATTACTAGTCCTTAAAATGCAAAATGTTAAATGTTTAGCAATAGTTTTGTAAAAATATTTAAACTTATAAGGATTTTGTATAGTTTCTATAAAATTTTGGTAATTTTTAAGGTAAATAATTTTATTCTATGGAA
>WSFP011530168.1:0-12085 GCA_009831015.1 Picea engelmannii | reverse complement strand
CTCTACCAAGCATGTACCAAGATCACCAACATACCATCACAAGATATATGTCTCAACCATGTATCAAACATGTACCATGCATCAACCATGTACCAAACTTGTACCATGCATCGACCATGTACCATACCATGCATCAACCTGTACCATACCAAGAATAAATCATGTACCACAACCTATACCATAACAAGTGCATCAATTGTGTACCACAACTGTGCATCGACCATGTACGTCAACACATGTACCATACAATGTGCCAACACCTATACCATGAAGTGTACCTCAACCAAATACCATATCAATCATGCCATACACCATGTACCATAAGATATACCGAGAAATTAGTATCTATGGTGTACCTCAACCATGTACCAATATCACCAAGAAATGTATCTCATACATGTACCATATCACTCATGATATGCCTCAACCATATACCAAAAGATGTGCCAAACTATGTACCATAGCAACATTAATATGTGTCTCAATATATACCAACAATTTTCTCGGCCATGTACCATAGAACAAACCAAATCCAATATGTGCCTTAAGTCATATACCAATGTCTCAACCAACATACCCAATACATGCCCCAAGCATGCTCCACAATATGACCAAGATATAACCTCATAATAATATAGACATACCTTTAAAATATGTAATTGACCTGATGCTTCAAATCTCAGACCAACATACCATCCTTTTCACAAGATTTCATAGATCTGGGACTTGATCTTCTAATGCCCACAGATATTCATGCTTTGCTCCACTATGACCCTCATACATCTACACCCTCATGACCTACAACCCATGGATGGCCCCAAAAAATAGGGTTACTCATTTTCTACAGCTCTGAGACCTTCACCTTTGACCTTCCTTTGCAACCTCAGACTTGCTACCTCAAATTTTTCCAATAGACCAAGTGTTTTGATCACAAGATAGATAATAAATAGAGTTGTGTGTGTTAGTATAAGAGAACCTTGTTGTGGTGTATTTATACTTTTACAAAGTAAATTATTTCCTTACTTTAGGGATTCTTGTTACAACCACTTTAACCTTTGACTAAGACTTGTAACTGTTTAGGGGCTTCATAACCATTCTTTGGGGATTCCAACTTCATGAGGGCATATCTCCCTAACCGTGAGGAACCATGTGGCATGCCACATCTCACCAGAAACAGAATGAAGTGAAAAATCCATCCATGAGTGAGTTACCTGCATTTACATTGTACTTCATGACTTTTTTCCTTGATCAACTTTGGGTTCCATAACCATACCTTTAGGGCTTCGTGTAGACTTCATCAAATGCACCCATCACATCTATTGACATCAACCATTCTTGTTGATATAAATGGCAACTAACTCACCATCAATATCAATCACAACTCTCAGATATCTCGAACACTCCAAGGGTTGAGATCAATGAAAACCAACTTTCCAAACCAATTTTCCAACAAATGGAGCAAACACATATGGAGGGAGAGGAAAAGGAGTATCAGAGGTGGATGGTGTAAACACATGTGGAGGGGAAGTGGGAGGATTTTTTTATGGTGCAGAAAAATGTGGAGGAGAATTAGGAGGAGGAGGAGGAGGAGGACCATGTGGTGTATTAAAGGATGTGGATCAGTTTGGTGATGAGCTAGATGGAGTAGAATCATGAGCACGATCGCTAAACCTATCGATGAGGTGGACGACATAAAAAATATGACACATCGATAACATCGTGTCATGAGGCAGAGTCACCCATATAGTAGATAGATCTGGTACCCATAATATGTCTCCAACTTGTGTGGGTACCACTCCATGACTAACCATAAATCTACATAGTTGATCTGCCACCTCTATCCAAACTCTCTGATCTGGTATTTGTGGCATGCAGGGTTTATGTACTGAAAGTTGGTCCTCTGTCTCCTCCATATCCTCATCATGATGGGGAGGATCATCCCCAACATGTGTACTAATATTTGAAAAATAATAGATAACAATATAAGATAATTGAAACAAAATGTTACAATAAATTACATGTGCATTAAATAAGACATAAAAATATGCAACTAGATTTATCAAAATATAATGACAATATTACCTCTTTGATATAGTGGATTGATGAGTGTAAATAGGATGTTTGTAAATCCTCTCCAATTCATCCCCGTGTATAGGTGTTGTACAATATCAAGGATAGGATTGTCCTCTCTAGCCAAAAAATCACATACATCCCTACCAACCAGAGTACAATGAAAGTCAAGTTGGCCCCTTTTGGGAAATAATTGGCCCCACATGCGCATATGCACATAAATAATAGGCCTAGTAGGAAAGCAGGTTATTACTAGTCGAGTGGCATGAACCCTCTAAAAAATAATGTAAATAACTCTAACATGAATGGGAAGAATCTCATCCCATTTAAAATGGTGTGACGGTGATCCAACACAAAACAAAATTGTCTCAAAAAAATATATGACCACCTAATCAATTGGGGTCTCTGCAATAAACTATCTACATAATGAAACAAAGGGAAACTAATGTGTTTCCCATCAGAGCTAGTCTGTGACAGTGACGAGATAATAAGACACAATCACCTAACCTCCTCTATATGAAATGAATGTATTTTCAACTGACCCACCATGAACTTGGAATTCCAAAGCGGAAAAATGTTTGGATGGACATATCTCTACACATACTTTAGTTGGGTCTCTCCTACAACACCAGGCAGTAGATTAGGTATTTGGGGAAAAGCCTCCCCTTCCTAGACAACATAGTGATCAAATAATCATCCTCCTTTGTGGGTTGATACCACAGATCAAGACCGACCCTGAATGCATGTTGACCATGATCCCAACAATGGATCAACTATTGTAACAACGCAAATTCCCCCCTGAGGGATGTACCCTCCTCAAAAAACTTAAGCAGGCAAAAATCCATCAACAGGGCACATTTCTATCATGAAATAGGGTGAGGGAGTAGCTCCCTCTCCCTCTCCCTAGCCTCCCACCACATACAAATGTGAACGTTTTGACCCACTATTGTTGCTCCTCCTCCCACTCTCGTTGTCGTCGTCTCTGATTCACATACAAATTTTTTTAGGCACACACACATATGGATAAAAGAAACTAAAATTATAAAACACACACATATATAAATAACTTGTATTTAAAAAATATCAAAATTAATTTATGTTTGCAAAAAAATGTATAAAAGTAATTGGTGCACCTAAAACAGAACATACGCACCACCAACGGTGCTCTATATCATACAAACATCACTACCATGCAATGTTGTTACTAACACACACCGGTGCACCACATTTCTTGTCACACCACCACGTATTCTAGTGGTGCATCCCATAAGATGCACCACACTATTAATTTATGAAAGATTCGGTCTGATTCCATGATATTTACAACACCGATGTGTTTGTTGTACCTAAAGGCGCCACCAGGTTAAATTGTTTTATTCCAAATTAAGCGGTCTGATGTGTTAATATGAATGCACTGGTGCTACCATTTTATTGTAGCATCAACATTATTTTTTTCAGTATGTTGGGTTGTATATATCACCAATAATGGGGCATCCAATCAAACATGCCAAATCGTTCAATATTTTCCCGGTGTGGTTCTTTTGACCTCATTGGTTCATTTCATTAACAAAGATGCACTGGTGCGCTAAACTTTATGGCACAAAAAATTACTGGTGCACTTTGTTAAACTGAAATAAATGGTGCACCAATTATACTAGAGAAATGGTATGTTGTTTAGTGGTGCATTGTCTTTCATAATGCACCGAAGACGAGGCCTCACAAAAGACGCACCGATATGTTTATTTTCAAAACCTATCATGGTGTGTATGGTTATAGTTTACGCATCGGTGCTCCATGCTTATTTTCTCACTTCCATGTATTTTAGTAGTGTGTCGAATAATACGCACTGTGCTGATATATTATGAAATATCTGGTGCGGTGTTGTGCTCTTTACAACACCGGTGCATTTGTTGGACCTATGGGAACCGCTAGGTTAAATTGTTTTATTGCAACTTAAGTGGTACAATGTGTTACTACTAACGCATCGGTGTTATCGTGATATTGAAGCACCAATTTTTTGTTCAATGGTGTGTTTTGAAGCATAGAGCATTGTTCACAATGCATCCAATAAGATCCCCCACTATGCCAAGTCGGTCAATATTTTTCCCTGTGTGGTTATGTTAACAACACTGTTGCATTTGGTTAAAATGGTTGCACCGCTACGTTAAATTTTACGAATTGTAAAGTTAGTATTGCACTTAATTAAATGGAATGTACCAACGCGGGGAGAAACCAAGGATGCACCAGTTGTGGGGCATCCCAAAGGATGCACCACTTTGTTTTTAAAATTTATTGTGGTGGAATTCCTTGCATATGTTTATATTGGATGCATCAAAGGAAATGATTACTATGAATTTAGCTAGCATAGAACAAACCTATAATGCCTCAAGGGTTGATATGAGCACGCACGTTCCTCCATCACAGACTTAGATAGACAAGATGGGAAAGAGAGTGCTCGGCTTAGTTGTTGAAGACAAAGGACTTGCTATATAGAGAATTCGAGCTCCTTAAGCACACACCGTTCCAAGGACGACTTCACCAAATGGTTTATTGTGACAGACGTTAAGGTGAGAGCTTGATTGAAGGTGTGGACAAGGTGGGAACTCCATGGAATATGGGCACCCCACCGAAATGATGAGTTGGTTGGTTGGTTTCGGTTAGAAATTTCGGCAATGAAGTCACCCAACTGACTGAACAGATAAAGAACTTGAGTTGGGAAGCTTGGAAACCTTGGGTGTGCAGTGTGCCAAGGGGAGATGACCAAATGAAGAGAAATCATGCATTGGACACTTGGCCAAGGAATGGACCAAAAATGAAGCATGAACTTGACTTGGGCGATAAATAAATGAAGCAAATGTGTCATCTAAGGAAGAGTGCACCCAAGAAAAGGGAGCGTGCCCTTCCATAAGTTGACTCGATTTGTTAAATGGACCAAACGACCAAGAGTCGCGTCGGATCAATGACGAAGAGGTGCATCGATTGGAATTGGAGACATTCTTCATTATCGTAATTTGGGGAGTTATGAGGTAGCGACTAAGAAGGAAGGGTGAGTTCCTCCCAAGGATCCAATTCGACCCAGCTAGGTAACTTGAGATGCCTTGGGGAGGTTGAGACAAAGAGCTAGTTGGGAAATTCTTTCTTGAAGGGAGATGTTGAAAAAATGAACCATGGTAGCGAAGGGAGGTCTCTCCAATATGAGACAAAGACAAGTCTAAATCGAGCAAGGGGGCAGGCACACTAAGGCAGAACCATAGGAATTGCATAAATGAAGCATGGAGAGAGTTTCATTCTACTGTAGCGATGAAGGAAGGGAGCACAAAGGCAGCCCACCAAAGATGAGTTGGAATGTTTCTGCATAGGTTCTTTGTAATAGAGTGAAATCTCCTTTCTACAATCTTTATTTGTGTGGCACTGTTGTCACAAGGGTAGACCCAGGGTTCATCTCTAACAACGCACCAACAAGCCCTAACTACTGGCCCTTTCGGCAACACCTGTGAAGCAGATGCAGTCTCACCCAAAGTAGCAATAGGGGGTTGCAGGACACAGGTGTCTACAACCAGAGGAAATGCAAAGTGAATCTAGGGCAACAATGCAAAAAAATCTAGATATTCTTTACCACTATTATTCTCACTTCGTGAAGTTATATATCTGATCTAACACAACAATGCATTAACAGTATATCAGATGACAAATAACACAACATCAATCACAAAGAACAACAAGATATATGTGGTTCACCCTCTCCCTAGGGCTACACCCACAGAACTGTGTTTATTGATATATTAGATGAAAACATACATATCTATCTGTACACTTAGTTGTAGATCGCTTTCTCTTTCTCTCTTTCTCTCTTTCTCTCCCCTCCCTGTGCACCCAGCTGCAAGGTTGATCTTTGCACCTAGCTGAAAATCCAGAATACAGACTCAATATTGCTCTCAACAACAATCAATAATGAGAAACAACGAACATTAACCAATATTGAACCAACCCTCTTGACTCTTCTAGACCTTTATTTATACATTACATGACCAAAGTTTAGGTGTCAAAACCCTAGGTCCACTTGACCTGTGTTTCAAGGGCTTTGTCAGCCTGTCCTTCCTTCTTTTCCGTGGGGTGCTCCAAAGCACCCGTTGATGTCTTTTTCTGCTTGTTGAGTTTTCCACGATCCATATTCTTCAATACTTTGTCTTCCTCGATCTTCTCTTCCAACGGATAACTTTTCCTTTACTTCGCTCCTTCTTTTCTTCTTATTTACCCACTTCGATCCTTCCTCGATTTATGTGCCTTTCGCGTAGTTCATACTTCGCCTTTCTTCCGTAATATTCACTTCCTTACATAAGCAAGGGAAAATAGTCACAAGTGTTTGTCTCAACACATTGTTTTTTTGTTTTGTGTAAAGAAGTCTTAGGTATTAGGCTTGTTCAGTCACCCACATATATGTTTTGTTTGTACTGTGTATGAATGGTTTCTCTTTAATGTTGATGATAAGTAAAAGACAAACACTAACATAACTTAAGTAATGAATGAAATAAGGTGAAGGTGTAGCCTGTGTTGAGTAAGTCAGTTTGTCCTTTCCACCAAATGAAAGACGTCGATGTCGCATGGTGATTGGGAACGTTGGGTTTTTTTCATTTCCCAACCGGAGGTTCACCGGGCCTGTGACAAGTGGTAATAGAGTGCAAACCAAAGCAGACTGCAAAAGTTGGTTTGATGGATGATTTTTTCATTGTTGTGTCTTGAGGTAGAGAAATTAATTTTGGGTCATAGGGCAGTCAACTGAGCACGTTTTCCACCGTGCCAACTTTATTCCATGCAATACCAAAGATTTCAATTGAGTCAATTAGGTTGCAAACAGTGATCAAAACTTTCGAATGAGGTGACTTGTTGCAAATTCATACAATTTGGTTAACAATAGGTGACTTAACGATCGGTGGATTTATGCATGGTGTCCTAGTGTAGAATCACTTGATGGCGCGAAGATAACAGACAGAGAAAATGGGTTTGGTTGAATGCATGGAGAAGGTGACTTGATGGATTTTTTCATATCACTAAGTTGAGTTGAAGGTTTGATGTAAATACTTTGGATGCACATTAATAAGACGAGTCCATGTTGGGATTGGCTATACACAGACATTGGGTCATGTTGTTGCAGACTTTCTCGTGCAGTGACGGATGGATGTGACGAAGTGCACCATGGAGCTTGGCACCTTCGTGATGAAGGAAAACTGAGGTTTGGACAATGAATTGGTGGGAGTGTATGGATAGGATGCATCATAGTTTTTTATTTAGCAAAAAAATGAGCTTTCTCTTGAGCCATAGCAAGGAGGTTTTTTTGCAAAATTATTAGACTTGGTGGTTTGGGACTTAATGACTTGTGATAGTATGAATACTTGAACCATGAGTTTGTCGAAGATGCCATGAACAAGTATGAACATTTCAAGATCTTGGAAAGATTTATATTGTTTCTTTGGTTTCTTTGAGGGGAGACATGGAGACTTGAGCGGAGACAAGGGTGACCAGTTTCCACCGTAGACTTGGGGAGTTCCAAGTGGTGTAAACTTCGTTGGAGTCATGGAATAGTTTAGAGCACCTAGGTGAGAGTAGATGCGGACGATAACTTGGAGCAACATGCTTGGGTGAGTCTAATAAGTTGTAACATCCAGTTTCACTGATCACATTTCATACAATGACCTATTCTTTGAGGACACTTGTGAGTAAGTGATCCGGTTAAAAACATGGTACATTGTGATTATTAGTTTTGGTTTATGTGTTCATGCTATGATTTAGAATTTAAATTTTAAATGTTATTGACATTGATATATATAGCATTGATAGGTATTATGATGAGGTTTCCTGAGTGTGCAGGAAATGTGACATATTGAGGATTTTGATGGAATCAACAAACTTCCTTGGAATCAGATTGAGTCAAGGAGTGGACTTTTATTTGGTTTTGAGTACTTGATTTATACACATATGTTATATGATGATTTCAGTATGGATTTCATGTATATGGGTTATTAACGTTATCTTTTTCAATGGATGCAGGCATGGTGACGCTTGCTAATCCAACTCACATATGGAGTAAAGGGGTCCTACACATATACCATATGGATGAGGGAGAGGTGTGGAAGTGTCCCAATCATAGCCTAATAGAACTCACATTGTGACCTTAACTGAAGGTTAATGACTACCTTGTTCCGAGAGGTTCACGATGTTGTGAGGGTAGACTAAGATAGTCGCTCACAAGGATTCCTGAGGGGTGCACAATAAGGAGGATTCATTATTCCTCAGAAGGTCCTCAGTCTCACACAAGGTCGACAAGTGGAGTATTGAATCCAAGTGTCATACAACTTCCAAACTATTCAACAACGAGTGGCACCCTTGGAGCATGGAAGTGTCTCTTGAAAGGCAAGTTGCATGAAAAAATTATGAGTCAATAAAAAATCTAGAAGACCTAGAAAATAAATGAACACTTAGACTTTGTTAGAAGAGAGAACACAAATTATTATTAAGTTATAAGATGGATAAAATAACCTAAAGTCTACGTCTAGATGTTTTGACCAAGTAAAATTATAATTTGGGTTAAGGGAATTTAGATTAAATAAACACTAGTAAAAGGGAGAATAAGAATAATAATTTAGGCATGTGCAGAATGGGTGCATGAAATAAATAAAGAGGATTTTTAATTAAAACAAATTATATTCATGAGAGAATGGGTTGTCGACATAGATTTAGTATCCTAAGTCAATCAACCTTTAAATCCTAACTAAGAGAAGAGTCATAATCAAACTCAAATTGAAATTTAGTTTGGGGGCACAATAAAAGAAGAATTGGGGAACTAAGAGACAATTAAGAGGAAATCTAGGAACTAATTGTGGGTGTGAGGGGAAATGATTAATTATTTAAATTAAAAAATGGATTTAACATGTGCAACTTGAGGAGAGTGTGACATGTATTGTGGGTGAATAATCCTTAAATTAATTTTAAAAATTTAGCAATTTGTGCATAAGATGACATGTGTCAAGATGAATTCTCTTATAAAATGAATGGTGAGGAAGAGAGAAAGTACCCTAATGATAAATGAATGAAATGTTGGTGAAATTTCTATTGACTAAGTTTACTTGTGTGAGTTGGGCTTCAAGCTTGTGTAAGAGGTGGAAACCTCTCCTTGTGAGGGAAAGCTTGAGCTAGTTGAGATTTGGTTTACTGTGTGTGGCCCCTTTGCGGATCAGGAGAATAAGGGGGAAGAAGAGTACCCCTAGCATTCGCTGGGAGGTACCAGTGAAGTCATTGGATTAGCAGGCGAAGGTAGATGAATATTGCGCAAGCTTTTGGAAAAGAAGTTGCTCAAGTTTTGATTCCAAACTTAAGATCAACATCACAACAACTAATCTTTCGGTTACGGTATTCTGAAATTGTATATATATATATATATTGATATTGATTATTGTAAAGAAATGATCGATTATTTTTTAGATTGACTTGTGTTATTAGTTTTATTTTATAATCGATCTTCCAAAATTTTATATCTGGAAACCTCCCTTTCTGATAAATTAAATGAGCAAGATGTTTTGGTAAAAATCTCAACAATAAGAATTCCTTCATTTGTTTATCATCTGGATCATTATATGCATATCTTCGAATCTATTAAAATATTAAATACAATGCTTTTAGAGTTAATTTAAAAATAAAAATAAAAAATCATACAAATTATTGCTTTGTTATAAAGTTGTCCTTGTTATTTCACAATCGACCAGAATATACACCTTGTATAAATACCATCATGTTAAATGGAAAATAATATAGCTAGCAGGTTGTATTAAATTGATTATCTTTTGTGTACAACATATTAAATTTTGTATATCGATCATTATGGAAATAACGTGTTATAGTAATTCTGAACATCTTTAATTTATAAATTTTTATATTGTGGGTGGAATGGGTCAAGAAACAGGGTTGGATAAAGTTGTCAGTAGGAAGGAATCACAATTACTTTCTCGTCTAAGGGTTATCGCAAATTTTATAAATTATTGATTAAGCATATTCTAGCATATTTTCTCTTCGCCTCTAATAAATTTTACTAATGCCTTAACCGACAGTCTAATATATCTTCTGGTAGAAACTCACATTTGTATAATGGTGTAGAGAAGGTTCTTAGTTGGAATAAAGGAAACCTAGCCTTCACTACGGTGATCCATTTACCTATTTCCATGCCATCCATCCCTACTTATGTTGATCACTATGCATCTCCCAAAATCTCCCAAGTACTATGATGCAATTGAGTGTTACCATGTTATTAGTTCGAATTGGGTTTTACAATTTGTAACCCATCTGACTTAACTTAGGCCCTTCGATCTCAGTTCATCTTGAATCTTTTAACTAGAATCCACTTGTACCTTGAAGGAGTTGTAATCATCCTCCATCAAAAAGCGTCGATGCATGTCCTGTAGTGATGCAGTAAGTCGTCACCTTTAACTATATTTTTCTCTTAAAACACAGATTTAAGCTCTTAGGCAGTAGTTGGACCTTCTGAGAAAAGTAAAATAAATCTTGTCAACTACATTTTACCTTAGACGAGTCGGTTTCTATTTTGATGGCTTACCTAGATGGAAAGATCTCTAGACGATAAGATCTATGTATTGAACTTTCACACCAGATCATGTTGGTGTAGTGCAGTGTGTTGATATTATGGTATTTGTGGGAGGTATTAACCTCTACATGTAACCTTTGATGAGACTAGAATATTTTGGGAAGTAAGAGAAACCCTAAAACGTTGGATAATAACCCTAGAAGACAAGTCGGATCAAGAGAATATTTAATATTGAGTTATTAGCCTCTAGAAAGAGAAGTCGGCCCAATCAAGTGAGATAGAGCGGTATAAATAGAGGGAACTAGAGCTCATTTGACACTCACTCACTCACAACTGCATACGACTAGTGGTGCACAAGTTTGGAGAGGGAGTGCATGATCCGGATTATTTTCAGCACGAAATGAGAGCGAAGATATAATAAAGAAATGCACAGAGATATCGCGGATATCCAATAATATAACATAAATGTATCAGAGATAAAACCATAAACACGGAGATACAGTAATACATGATTTCTATTAATGAAATAAATGTACAGAGACTATAAAAATATAGAGTGAAAGACTCACTAGAATGGTGGCAGCTTATCTCTTAGAAGAGATGTGACGGCTACTCGCATTCGCAAGAAGATGATTACAATGAGGATCTGAAGTCATTTTTACAATAAATAAGAATGCCAAAAACCCTAGACATCCAAAAACCTAACCCTAGGAGATTAAGCGCCAAAAATCATGTGGGCCCCGTTTGGGTAAGTTAGTACATTAACTTCTCGAGGTCGTAACTTTTGCATACGATCTCCGTTTTAGGTGTATGATAGCCCGTTGGAAAGGTATCGTCGAGGAGATTCATTTTTGGGGATTAATTATGCCTTAAAATATCATTGAGAATCTCAATCCTGAAAAATCTTCATTTAGGCCCTCAAAATGGCCCCGAAAGTTAAAAACTGCTAAAAATAGTAAATTACCAAAATTGCCAGAAAATTGTTTTGAGCCAGTTGGAAAAGGTGGGTGGCCACTGATATCAAACTAGATCAATCCTCCCTCCTTAGGTAGCAATGGTCTCCATTGCGTTGAGTTCCCAGGGGAGAGGGAAAAGTGTTTGCTGAATCTACATCTTGGTGAGATGCTTGCCTAGTTGGAGACGTCGCGTTGCTCAATTTGTGGAAGTTTTTCACGAAACTGTTGAGGCTAAGGTTGTTCAAAAAGTCGAGATACATGAGAGGACGATGTGCAGAAGGAATCTTTTCACTTTGCTGCAACCTTGTCGACCTGCTTCTGTTGGATAAAAGGTGCTTGGGGCGAGGCTGTAGTGGTTGCAGTGTCCTTATGTTCCCCTTTTGAACATATTGTGAAGAAGCTGAATTTTGCAGTATGAGATACTACCTTGCGACATTGTTTATGTGGAACAATAGTTGGAACTACCTCT
>WSFP011530157.1:0-12086 GCA_009831015.1 Picea engelmannii | reverse complement strand
TTAGTATATTCGGCCCTCTGCTCCCCAGTCAAACTCCTTGACAGCTTGACAAACTTAGGCTCCTCAGATGTGCCTATGTTTCATTCAGCTGTGTCATCATCCTCACCTGAGACTTTACCCTTCACTGCCACATCATTCCCATCAAACAACCTTTCTAATGGAATTAGTCCTCTTGGAATGTGGTTGCTTGGTAGTTGTATAATCTGGCGGTCAGCAATTCTATTCACAAATTCCTCGGGGTGATGGTCGAGCTCTTCTGCAGTGTCGGGCTCCTCATCTATGTGTAATGTAGAAAATTCATCAATGGACTGGACGAATTTTTCAATCTCCTGATCATCCTCGAACACCTTCCAGTATTTGGCGTTATCTAGTATAGAAGGTCTGTACTTTATTTCAACATCGGATCTAGCAGTGGGCAGCGTGGGAACTTCGAGCACACTGGTTGTGAAAGCTAAACAATAGGCTGAGGCATTTTCCTCCCTTGGAATGTAGGAAATGTTAAAAGCCAGGAAGGAATTATCAACCAGGTCCCATACCTCGTTCCTATAATTCCTGAGCCGAGGATGCTTAGTCTGATAAACATTCTTGACCTGCTGGACAATCAGTTCCGCATCTCCAAACACAACTATCTCCTTAATTTCCATTTCTTTTGCAGCCCTTAATCCCAGAACCAGAGCTTCATACTCCGCCACATTGTTGGTGACTTCGAATTCCAGCTTGTATGACAGAGATATGGTCTCTTGACAGGCTGATATGAGTATCACTCCGGCACCTGCACCCATACTGGAGGAAGCTCCATCAAAGAACATCTTCCAAACAGAGGTGGTTGGAGGGGAGGTCCCCTGATTAATAATGGGTTGCTTTCTGATCTGTAAAGGAGCCTCAGGGGTGTTGGTGAGCTGTAGTAAACTGGAGCCTAAACCAGTGTCCAAAGCATATATGGGATGATTGGTAGGGTTGGCTTCATCACTGACAATGTAGGCTAGCTGGGCTTCTCTGTATAATCTCCTATGTTCCCCCCCAAAAAATGGGATGGTGGAATATGTGAGGTCCATCTGCAAGGTTCCCCCCAGTATCTTTATCCAGGATCTTGACAACAACATGCCAAACTTAGGGGGGACATCATCTACCACAATATCCATGACCATACTCTTCATGGGTAGCTGAAACAAAGAGACTACCAGGTCTTTGATGACTCCCAAGCATTGCACCCTCCTGGAGTCAAAAGAGTATAGGTCATGATAGGCTTGGGTGACTTCCAGTCCTAATTCTTCCATGACAGCTTTGGGCATGAGGTTGTGGGAGGCCCTTGAATCCATAAGGCAATTATGCAGCACCTTGTCATGTATGTTCAGGGAGGTGTAGAAGGGAGGGGATGAATCATCTCTGTCTTCTACCATGGGACCTAGGACAACTGCGGGCCTTTCATCTTGGAGGTTTATGGAGTCTGTGAGAGGGTATAAGGCTTCGGACTTTAACAGCTCAGAGAAGCATTTTTTGAATTCCCCATGTTTAATTAACTCAATGAGGGGCACAAGAATTCTAATCTTTTGAATTTCATGTTCGAAATTGAAAGAAGACATGGGCTTTGGAACTTCTCTAATTTTTGGAACATGATTTTGAACAATGGGAGAGAGAGGTTGAGCCTTCTTACCTCTGTCTGCTACTTCATTAGCAGGTTTCCCTGTTCTAGTGGATGACTCATGAACATCAGGTGTTGTTGCCCTTTTGTCAGATCTCAGGCTGTACCTGCCTCGACCGCCACTAGCTTTGTCTCCTTTGCTCAATTCGTTCAGCTGACTCTCCATGAGAGACTCTTCATATGTTGATTGGGTCAGATGAGGGAAAGGGGGAGTGACCTCTAAACTGTGGATTTTTTGCTTAGGCTCATCTGCTTCCCCTTGTTCTTCATCAGCCACAAAATTGTTCTGGAAGGGAGCCTGAATTCTTTGGTCATCTCTATCTCTTTCTTTTTCTCTGTGCATAGTTGGAGGAGCGAAATTATTATTTGGCCTTCTGAAACCCCCTTTATTTTCGGTGTTCTGGGGGCCCTTGTACATTTTCTTACTTTCCACCTTCAATCTCTCCACCTCTTCTTTAAGGAGGTTCATAACTCGGGTTAGCTCATTTATTTGAGGGTGGGGCAGCGATGGGTCGGAAGTTGAGGCTTCCGACTTTTCCTTTCTTCTATCTGCGTCAACCTAGTTTCTCAGTCTGTCAGCTGCCAATATGTTGGATTCCACTTCTATAGCTACATCTTCCATCTGAGCTAAAGAGGTGGCTCTTCTTTCTCTTAACACGAGACAGAAATCAGGATCAAATGCACTAGCATAGGAAATTTGAGCAGAGGCCTCTGAGGGTTTAATCTCTGTAGGAATCTTGTTATACATCATATTAAATCTTTTGGAGAAGTCTGAGACAGACTCTCCTTCCATTTTCCTCAGAGACCCAAACTCTGTCATGTAATACATATAATATTTTCTATCTCCCCATTGCCTCAGGAAAACGTTATCCAAGGCCTCAATGCCAGCGATAGATCCAGGGGCCAGTCCTCAGAACCATTTCCTCACCTCTCCATCGAGGCTCTAGACGAAAACTCTCATCCATACATCTTCGCTTTAGATATTCAAGTTATCTGCATAGCTGTAAAAGGCAGCTAGGTGCTCTTCAGTAGTTACATCTCCCTCCCCACTAAACTTGGGCATATACTTCAAATAGTCTCCAGCAGGGAGAGGGTTCAGAGGCTGGGGTAGAATCAAAAGAGCATATCTGGCAGCAACTATGGCATCCATTCTGTTCGGAGGGGGATTAGCACCAGCCATAGGGATGTTAGGTAGAGGAGAACTCGGAGGAGAAGGAGTATGAACGGGAGATGTCAGAACATAGATTCTTGGAGGAGACAATGGAGAAATCAGAGAGAAAGCCAAAGGACCTGAGTGTGCAGACGCTTCTCTCTGTGCAGCAGAAACAACAAAAGGAGGGGTGGTGAAACCTTCAGATGTTAGAGTTATGTGATGAGGCAAGACCTCCAGGGAGGAGGGAGTGACAAGGATTTCTCTTTCTGATACCAGACCAGGCGGAGAAAACTCGGCAGGAACACTCCTGAAATTTAGAGAACGGGGGACTTCGGAAGAAGGACGACTAGGAAGCTGCGAATAATAAAATGGAGTTCTCACAGAAGGGGAGGGCGTATTACCTGTTTTAGCAATGAAAACTTCTTTTGAAGATCTCTTTCCCTTTTTGCACACTGCTTCTGCGTCAGCTTCTGGTGTAGCCAAAGGCAAGTGTGGGTTAGAACTCGTATGTCTGCCTCTCGAAGCCACAGTTGATAGTGCAGGTTCTCCTCAGCGGAGTCATCACAATGGAGTCGCCAGGTGCACAGTAGAAATCTTCAAGTTCCTGATATCTGATGCACCTTTAGAATCAGTTGATCTTTGTCGTTCAATCCCGGGGAAAATATTCAACTTCGTCCCCGGCAACGGTGCCAGAAATGTTGGAGCTGGAAGTCACTCCTGGATTGCTTGCAGGAGCAGAGCCCGACGCCCATCAGTTTAATGTCACGATTTGTTTAAAAGGGGTGATCAAATGGAAGCAAACTCAGAACAGTCGTTTCAACTCAGAAACTAGACCAGGCATGCATGAATGAGTGAGGTCTTGATAAACTCCAACCAGTGAGTTGCAATGAAGGGTGAGTAGGGGGAAGAATTCATGAGAAGGGTGCAAGGGCCTGCCATAAACGTCAGGTTCATAACAGACTGAAGAAGAAAGAATTCAAACACAAGATCTTATTATATTCAAACAAAAAAGACCAGAGAATACAATAATGCCACAATAAATCCTTTATCATAACAAAATCGCAGTAATCCACGCGAATCCTTTGACTGTGAATTCTCTGGTATGAGATGAAACAAAGATGGAAAAAGGAGAACTGTTTGTTATAAACCAAGAAGTCTCAAACACAAAGGCATAACCAGGAAACCAGAATGTTCACTAAAACTTTACAGTCGGGAGCTTAGCTCTACCATCGATAGATACGAAAATGGCAAAAATGCCTACATATACTCAAAATATCAACAACAGCAGAACCAAGATACTGCATTGAAGGCTTTGCGTCTGCATGGCTTCTGACACTCTGCAGCCGCAATCTTTGAATAGTCGTGCAACTTATGGCAGACGTGATCGATCTTCTGACAGCTTCATCGGTGAATCGACGTGCCTTTAATTCATTGCAGGATGTCCCCATTATGGCGGAGACGATGTCTAACCACCACCAACCGCTTCAATAACTGCTTTCTTGGGATCGAGGACGATCTGGCCAACTCAGCACCTGGGGATGTGGAAGACCTCTCGCGCTGCCACCTGGAATAACTGAATGGATTGAAGGATAAGCATGGAGGCCTTTAAGCAAATGACGGGGTGCATGATAGGGGTGATGGCATTGGATTATGAGGGCATGGAAGAAGTGGCGAGGAACGGGTGGATGGTGAGAAGAAGGGATGACCACGCGGACCAGAGATGGGAGGTGGGTTGATGACACATGTCAACAGGGGAAAGGTGGAAAGGAAGATGACATGACGGGAAGAAGGGCCCACGCTGGTTAAAGGCAGGGAAACTGGGAAGGATGGGGCTGTCTTGGCACCGTTGATCCGGGCACTAAAATCTCAACCGTAGGAAGCTGCTCGCTCGATTCCGGACCCCCCCCCCTTCGCTTAAAGGTAGAAAGGCGGGGGGGGTCCGGAATGGTATTCATCGCCATTGATCCGGGCGTGCTCATATGGACCGTTGGAGAGGTGCACCCCCGATTCTGGACCCCCCCCCGCTTAAAGGTAGAAAGGTTAGGGGGCTCCGGAATCCAACATGCGCTGTTGATCCGGGCACGCAAATCGCTGCCATTCGAACTTGCTCGTGATTTTCTTTGGGCGTATTATCATCCGAAACCTTGGACAAGTGGGTTTTTAACCCATTCTTTTGCGTTCTATCCCCATTTACAAGAAATATCGCTAACATGCTGCAAAGTGGATTTCACAGGTATGTCGTTCTGATCGAAAAGCCTTTCTAAAGGAATTAAGCCTTTCAGAATTTGGTTGTTTTTAAGGACCAACATACGATGATCCGCTATTTTTTCTTAGAAGATTTTAGGATCTTCCCCTTCTTGCATAACCCACATCGGGTCATTTTGATTCTCTTGGTCTTGATGAGTTTCAGAGAACTCACCTACTGCTACAAGAAATTTCTCGATTTGTTCATCATCTTCGAACACCTGCCAATGTCAGATATTGTCTGGTATAGAGGGTTTGTATCTGATTTCGATGTGATATTTCAATTTGATGGTCGTGGGAGGAGAAAAGGTTGAAGCTACCTTGGCCAATGCGTCGGCATGTAGATTTTCTGTGCGAGGGACAAAATGGACCTTTACAGATGAGAAGAAGTTTTCCATCAAATCCCAAGCGCAATTTCTATATGTTCTTAGTCTGGGATGCTTGGCTAGGTATTGTCGGTTTATTTGTTTAACAATTAGCTTTGCATCACCATAAACTTCCAGGTTATTTATATTTAGCCTTTTCGCAGCCTCTAATCCTAAAATCAATGCTTCATATTCACATATGTTGTTAGTGTAATCTATTTCCCACTGTAGTCGGTAAGAGAAAGGAACAATGAATGCAGCTTCAGGAGCCACTAAAAGCACTCCCGCACCTGCCCCTTTAGAACATAAAGCACCATCGAAATACATTTTCCAAACTCCAGTGTTACACAGATCTTCTGTCAAGTGACTTGTCTCTTCTTTCTTCATCTGAAGTTCCTCTGGACACCCATCCAAAACATCATCAAAAGACAAAATGCAATTCCCCAGATCTTGGTCTGCAACATAAATGGGAAAGTTATTTGGGTTTTGAGGGTCACTGACTGTATAAGCTAATCTTGTTTCTCTGTACAACCGAGTGAACTGACCTCCGAACACAGGGATTGTGGCGTATGTCATGTCCAACTATAGAGAACCCCCCAACTTGGCTCCCCATGATCTAGATAGCAGCATGCCATATTTGGGGGGAATATCTGCTTTAACCACATCCATCAGGATACTTTTGACTGGAACCTGGGCCAGGGTAACTACCAGATATTTTATCATTCCCAGACATTTAACCTTTCTCGAATCGAAAGAGTACAGATTTCCATAAGGTCTTGTAATCTAGAGACCCAACTTGTCCATTATAATCTTGGGCATAACATTATGAGAAGCCCCTGAGTCTAACATACAATTATGTAGCAAATGATCATATACATTCAGAGTGATATAAAAGGGAGCAATGTTGTCTTTGGACCCTTCAAAATGAGGACCAAAGGTGATATTAGGTCTGTCATCTTCCAGGTTTATAACATCAGATTGACCTTCTAGCTCACATACACCCATCGCTTTGGCAATTTGTTCCGATAAGCGAGATTTTTTGCTAATTCTACCAAAGGAATCGGTATCTTAATTTTGTTTAACTCATTTTCCAAACTGAAAGACGTGTTTACTCTGTCTGTTTCTTTGGTAGAGATTTCTGAATTTTTTCTTTCTGACTTACTTGTCTGGATCACTTTATCACTCGTGATCCTAGTCGAAGACGCAACTTTATCTATTGTTTCGGTTTCTTGTGTTTGAGTTTCAACTTTTTTTACCTCGGACTCTTGAGTGTTTGCTACCTTGGTTTTGTTGCTGGGTAACAAGGTCTCATCCAAGGGAGGTTCATAAGCTTGACCTTTTTGAAGGATTTTCTTAGGTTGATTCATTGATGTAGGCTTACTCTTAGATCTTAGGTTGTACTTGGGTTGAAACTCGGCCATTATCATCTCTTCTTCTGGTTGAGATACACAGGGATCAGTGTGATCACCTTCTTCATCCTCATTAGATGGTTGTGGGGTGTTCAAAGATTTTTCATAGTCTTCACGAGTCAGATATGGCTGCGAGCAGTCATCACCGAAATTCGCGACTTCATCTTCCGAATCTCCGAAATCTTTGAGGTCGTTTGCTCCTATAAAATTTTTGTTCTTTAATGGAGCTTGTATTTTTTGATCCTCATTCTTTATTTGTCTCTGTTGTTTTTGGGGATTTGGGTTTCTTCTGAAGTCCTTTTTATTAGAAGAATCAGCTTTAGCCTGGTCCAATTCCATCCTAGAGATTTTGTTAGACAGTTCTTTAATCACTCGGGCCATATCATCTACTATGTCATCAGTGTATCTATTTGACCTCAAAGGACCCGCTGGTTCTCTATAACGTCTGTTTTCGCGATTGACTGTTTCTACTTTAGCCTTTAATTTACCTGAATCCATCATATTAGATTATATTTCAACAACATCATCTTGCATCCTATTTAGGGTGGCTCCTCTTCTTTCTCGCAAAAGTAGTGCGAAATCCGGCTCGAAAGCTCCCGCGAAAGTTACTTTGGCTGAGGGTTCAGAGGGTTTAACCGCGGCTGGAATCTTAGTATATAGTTTGTTGAATCTCAGAATAAATTCCATGACTGTTTCCAAATTATTTTTCTTTAGGGACCCAAACTCGGTAAGATAATATAGGTGATCTTTTCGTTCTCCCCATTGTCTGAGGAAATCATCCTCCAGAGCATCATATGTAGGGATAGAAGCTGTGGGTAAGTTCTGAAACCAAGTTCGGACCTGTCCTTCAAAGGTATGGACAAGGAGTCTCAAATAGACATCTTCGTGCTCTATACCACAGATGTCTATGAATTGATCAAAAAAATTAATATGCTCAGCTGCGGTTAGATCTCCCTCCCCAGTGAACTTAGGAAGATTTTTGATGTAGTTTTCAGGCAGATCATGAAGGGGGACAGGAAAAACCAGGGGAGCGTATCTCACTGCTACCTTTGTGAATACTCTGGGAGGAGGGACATGCCCTTGACCTCCACCTCCTCCTCCAGGAACGCCTCCACCACCTCCTCCGGCGGCTGCCATCGATTTGGGTGTAGGAAATGAGTGTGTAACATACTCTTTGGAATCAGACGAAACCGGGAAGTTCTGTCGAAGAAAAGTTGGTATGTCAACTGTCGACGAACCTTCTAGAGGACCTTGTCTCTTGTGTACAGATGGGAAAGTCGAATGAATCTCACTCCTAACTTCAGAGTAGTTTGACGTTAGATATTTGGTATCAAACAGAGGACTGCGTGAAGTAGAAGGTTATGAATGGCATTTAGTCTTTAAAAGTGGGTTTTTATTCTTTAAAAATTTTTCAGGATTAGTAACTGGCGAAATCAGCTTACCATTCGGGTTCTGTCTGGTATTTCTTCTACCGAATGCCAGTTTATTTTTTCCGTGGAGTCGCCAAGTGAAATATTTAAAAAGCCTTAAAATTGTGTGCACTCTATGTTCACTATCAAGGAGTATCACTTTCAACGAAATAAATGTCGTTTTCCCAGGGAAAAGATTTCGTAACTTTGCTCCCCGGCAACGGCGCCAGAAAGATGTTGTTCTTGAGTCTGTACTTAAGGCTTAAAAGTACAGTGTCAAGGCATCCGAAAGTATATGAAAGATGGATATGAGGGTAATGTCAGCTTCAGTGAAGAAACTAGGGAAGATTTCTACGTTGGCGTTGTCTAGCTTCCAACTGTTCCTGATTATTTATATCTTGTTCAATGGCTGCCCATGAACGTTCGAGTTCGTCCCGGTTATTTGCAGTTTTAAGGATTGTGTCAAAAATATTTAGTGCAATATGAGTTTGGTTCGATAGTATGGGTTTGATATTAGGTTGTGTTGCTGCAGGGACAGTCATGGAGGAATATTAAGAATATGAACAGATTTAAAGATTGATTAAATGTTGTCTCGATTGAGTCGAAATAAAGAGAATTTTACTTTTTAGGAACAAAATAAAAATGCGATTTGAAGGCTCTTTCCCGTAACTGTATTATATTTTAATAAAAAGTGTGAGATGAGAGAAATACATTTAGCTTCATATAATGCAAGGTTCATGTTAAAAAGAAAAATCACATATAAACAGAAGAGAAAATTAGTAAGGAAATAACTGACATAGCAAAGAATAATATAGAATTCTGAAAGTGCAGATTGGTCTTACACCCGCTGATAGCTGGTGCAGAGGAAAGACAATAAACAATTGCAGAAAACCGAAATCCTTTCGTTATAGGAGTGTTCGTACTAAAATATAATGAAGCACATCAATTATGAATAATATAATGGAATGAAACATGAAATACAAAGAAACAAACTTGTAACACAGTCTAGACGGAATCGAGAATCTCCAAATTTACTTATATTAACTTCTTCAAATGCAAAAACTCTATTACAATCGACACCAAAAAGGTCCAGCCCCTTCTTTTTCTTTCTGTGGTATATTTATACAACTTTTACAGATCAGTTAGAAACTCGACGGTTTCAAAAATTCAGTTACAACCGAGAAGAGTGAAATCACTTCCTTTCTCTTACTCCATTTTAAATTGGTGCCAGGTGCTCATCTTTGCGCGGATTCGATGCATGTGATACATTTTTCCACAAACTGAGATACGAGCTGTGAAGGTTCCGCTTGACAGTTGGCCTCGGCAAAATAACATTCTCGGGCTAACTGCGGCAGCTTGTCCCCCATTTGTGCATCAACGATGTCAAGGGAACGTAGTTGTGCGCTAGGTTGGATTAAGTGTTTGTCAACTTGAGCCATGTCTACCCTGTCCATCTGAGAGATATCAGCCGAATCTCTCTCATTCTTCTCTTTCAGATCGAGCGAGATCTGTTCTACATTCATTTTCCTTAATGTTTCTGAGTCACCTCCACTCTCTAATGAATTGGTTACTTTTTGGGCATGTTCCTTGCTTAAGGTAATATTATGTTCCCAATCCTTTAATAGAATGTTACCTCTAGTTTGTTCTGAGATGGTGAGTCCAGGAGAACCTGCCGAAAATCTGTTGTTAGTATCTATCATCGCCTCCTGAAAAGCGACCCGAGCAGCTTCTGCATTCCTTTCTCTGACAGTCAGATTCTCGGAAATCCGATGTATCAACAGGAAATCCTCTCGAATCACTCCCACTTTGTCTAGCAGACTCTGTTGTACAGAAGAGATCGTGTTCCGAATATCGATCGCTTGGGATTTAAACCCCACGACATCGATCACCCTGCTTTCAGTGACCTCTAACTGAGCCTGCAGCTCTGTGATCATAGTCCTCTGCTGACCTGCCTGTATCCGACCATCTCGGATCACTAGGTGTGCTTGCTCCAGCTTGGCTTTGAGCACTTCTATTTCATTTTTGTCAGCCAATCTAGCCTGTTCCATCTCCATGTTGTCCTAGCCTTTAGCATTCTCTGTGGCTGTAGCCAATCTATCCTCGAGGGTCCTGATGAGGCGATTTTTCCTTTTTAGTTGATTATTCATCTGCCCAACCGAGAATTGATTTGTCGAAGCGTATGCCCCTAGTGTTCCAGTGATTTCAGTGGCAAGATGGTCACTTTTCTTGTTTTTGCCATCTGTCATGATTTTGTATTTTTTTACAATGGACTCTCCCTCTTGATAAAACTCTCGTTTCACTACAGCTTTTCTCTTTTTATCAAAAAAGAACTCATTTGGAGGGAGTTCCTCTGCTCTTATAAGCCTCAGTTCTTCATCAAATATCCATCCCTCGCTAACATTTCCCTGTGCCGACTGCAAGGGTGTGACCGAGGTGATGGGATTTCCTATTTGCTTTGCCGATTCCTTTGGAGTATCGACAGGATTCTGCTCCTTTGGCGTACCTGGAGTTTCTCTTTCAGTCTCCGATATCTGCTTCCTCGGTGGGTCTGGATTTTTTTCCTCAGCCTCCGAACTCTGTTTGCTTGGAGGGTCCAGAGTCTTCTCTTTTGTTTTGAGATTACTCGTTTGCTCCCCTTCCTGCTGTTGTCCAGGGATAGACATTACGTCTACAAAATCTTCAGCATCCTTCTGTTTTGTCTCGGCAATGGCCAAACCTCCCAACACAGTGGGGAGACATCTTCGTCTATGGTCCTGGAATCTTAACACAGAGGTTGTGTCTTCAGGTGCTAACGATTAGATCCGGGCTAGCACTTCTTCATAAGATCTCGCTCCTCGGAAAATGTCATTCAAGGGAGAATTTTCATGTTCGAATCTCTTAATCCCACAATGAGCCAAATGATTGCTCACAACCTTCTGTGGATCATGTTTCTTAATCTCAATGGAGACCAACTTTAGGTCCTCCAGGGCAGCAGCCTTGGCTTTGGCATGCCCGAAATCTAATAAAGAATATGAATTCATTCGAATGGGAAAAGAAGGCCATACCTTCTTTGAATATCCCTTGAGTTCTTTGCTCATGCCTCCAATTACCATTTTCCATGCAACCTCTCGACAAGCCAGTTTATCGGGGATGAACAAGGGCAGTGCATGAGGGGGAACAAAAGCCCCGAAAACTCTGATGTATGAAAACTCTGCCTCTACATACCAATCTGTGATGCTACTCAGACCTGTTGCAATTTTGTCTGATATGCGAGGTGGCGGGTGACCAAAAATGGTGATGTGCAGGGGCACCATCACCCAATTGAAAATCTCATATGGGAACTTTCCTTCTTTATTTTCCCATAATTTGTCATGATACTCATGCACGGGTTTTTCTTGGGTTGGATTCCAAGCCCAACTCATCAAGGGGAAAGGTGTCATGGAACATATCGCGTCCATGATATATGCTGACATGTAAAATGCTGATGGTTTCCCATTTGCCTTTTTCTCCCGATACTCTATGACCCTGTTGGCCAAGTTGTCTGAGAGCATCTTTGCTCAATTGAACGAGCAACCTTCTGCGACCTGAAACATGAGAGGCACCCATGCGATGTAGAAATGTGATGTGTCTTCTCGCCCGAACAACCGACATGTCATCATGGCCACATATTTATATTGTGGCTCCAAAGAAGAAATAGAATAAACGCCCTACTCACTTTCTCTGAATTTCGCGGCACGCGAAACCCAATCTTTGATCAAACCGGGCATGGTTTTGTCGTACTGGATGCACTCTTTCTCTTTGAATTCCTCCAAGAAATCTGCACCATATGTATATTCAGACGTAGAAGGTAGCTTGTACATGCTTTGTAAATGCTCGGGCCTAAAA
>WSFP011530156.1:0-12086 GCA_009831015.1 Picea engelmannii | reverse complement strand
AAAAAAAAATAAAAGAAATAAAATAGGTTTTTTTGAAAAATGTAAATTATATTATTAAAATTATAATTTTTTTATTTAATTTAAGTATGGATTGATTTTTATTCAAATAAATAAATATTTATAATTAAGTAATAATCTTCATTACCATTAGTTTTTTCAAATCATGTTGTTATTCAAAACTAATTTTTCAAATCATGTTAGTGTTATAATCCTAATTTGCACCAAACATGCTTACTTGGCATCAAGCCATCTCAGATTCCTTATTTGCCAAAGCACTACTGAACAACTCTTCTTAAAAATCTCTTTTATAAAGACCCACGCGCCCTACTCCATTATTGAACATGTGTACACGCTAGCTGACCCAAAGCAGCCCGCGTGTACCTACAAAAGCACGAAAAAAAGAAAGTTGTCGACGAAACACACAACTTTGGGTAAGTTAACTAAACCTTCCAGCCATGCATGGCCGAGGGTTCGTTCAAATACTTAGCTTCTTCTAGCCTATAAAAGAAGGATTAGGGGTCCCATTTGAAGGAGGAGAATCATAGTAAAGAAACTATATCCATTTGCACATTCCCTTTGTCCCAACCCTTTAGCCATCCTTGTGCAATAAGAGATACATAACAAAGAAGTTGGAGGACAGTTGAAAATGAGCCCAGGATGAGGTTCGCGGAGCAGTGGCCAGCGTCGACATTGTAAGTTGATTTATTAAAGTTGGTAATAAAGAAGTATTTTTCTCGTCCCGCCATATGAGGTGTTCATAGTTTATTGCATGCATGTTTGAATCTCTAACCAATTAATATTTAGATCAAATGGATGTAGAGTTTGTTGTGTATTTTGTGTGAATGCAGGTCAGCCATAGAGGAGAGCAATAGTCAAGGAGAAATCAAGTGTGAAGAAGGATGGATATCAAACGTCTGAAATAAGGTACGCTCACTTAACTATGTATCTACTTAATAATAATGGGGATTAGGTCTGGGACAACAGTAGAAAATAAGATTCTTTAGGTCTTTTATGCATGCATAATTTAACTCTAGATGCTAGTCCGTAGAGGGATTTCCCACTCACAACAATTAGTACTATCATTTCATGTAAAGGAGAAATATCAATTGTGTTCTTAAATTTTTTCAAATTTTATATAATTTAAATATGGATTAATATTTATTAAAATAAATAAATATGTATGATCAAATAATAATGTCCCTTATAGTTAGGTTTTTTAAATCATATTGCCATTAAAAAGTTATTTTTTAAACCATGTTGTTATTGAAAAGTTAATTCTATCATTTCAAAGTCATTTCATGTAAAGTAGCTAAATTCTTTTTAAAATACATAAAGTGGTATTTTTTAAGAAATATAAAATATATTATTAAATTTTTGAAAATATTATTTAATTTAAACATGGATTGATATTTACTAAAATAAATAAATAAATACTTATGATCAAATAATAATATTTCTTATCGTTAGGTTTCTTCAAATCATATCATTAAAAAAAAAAATTTCAAATCAAGTTGTCATTTAAAAGTTACTCATTCATTTCATGTAAAGGAACATACATTATTTTAAAAGTTAGTCCTTTTATGTCAAAGTCATGATGAGAAATCATATTAAAGTACATAAAAGCACTATTTTGTGAGAAATGTAAATTATATTAATAAAATTATGAAAAAATTATTTAAGAGTTGATATTTACTAAAATAAATAATTGTTTCTAGTTAAATGATAATTTTTTTTAGGTTTCTCAAAATATTTTTTTTATGATTAAATTTTTCAAATCATATTTTAATGAAAAAATATTTTTCAAATCATGTTGTTAGTGAAAAGTTAGTGTTATTAATTAATTGTATCATTTGATATGTTAGAATTTCTAAATGTTTTTTCTCCCACCTACATTTATAAGTTCACTTTAGACTCTTAGTAATATAAATTATATTATGAAAATTTTATTTACTTTAAACATGAATCAATATTATGCTAAAATAATTAAATACTCATGATTAAATAATAATCTTCTTTATAATTAGATTTTTAAAATTATCTTTTATTTGAAAAATTATTCATATACTTTGATTAGTTATAATTTTTAAATATTTTCTTCTACTTACATTTATTATATTTATAAATTCACTATATTTGTCAATTAATCATTTCACACTTTTCTTAATATAAATTATATTTATAAAATTTTATTTAATGTAAATATCAATTCACTTTATACTAAAATATCAGTCTTATGCTAAAATAAATGGATATCCATAGTCAAATAATAATATTTGATATCATTAACTTTTTCAAATCATGTTGTTAATGAAAATTTACTCTACCATTTACTTTTATAAGTTTAAGTTCATAATTACTTAGTCCCATGTGATAGTTCAGATGGTGAGACTTGAGCACACTCTTTTGGTTCGGAGAGAGGTCACCGAACCTAGCTATGAGTCCCTGGGGTTACTACTTTCCACTCCCATATCATTTACTATGTGGAGAAGTATCATGATGAATTCCAGCGAGTTAATTTTTCATCTAGAAAAATGTTCATAATTACTTCACACTCTTTGTAAAAAATAACAAATCATAGTAGGCCATAATTGTTAGTGTTAGATAATATTCTTTGCAACTATTAACATAGATTCATAGTTAAAGATAAAAATAAATAAATTATATATACATTTTTAGGTCTATTTTTTTTTTTATGATAAATTTGTAACTTTTGTATTATTTTATTATTTTGATTTTATTTTTATATTATTAATCTTAGTATATTTTTATTTGAATGTATTAAGATAAAATTATATTACATATTCCATTCATAATTATCTAAAATTTATTTTAATTTTTTTTGTAATTTTATTTAGTTTAAAGTCCATTAATTATATATATAGTTTAATTATATGTAGTTTAAAGTTCATTAATATTAAATTGAAATATTGTTTTTTATTTAATTTCTTCACTTATATCTTCTAAATAAATTGATTTTTAAAAATATACATATTTTAAAAATCATAAATATATTCATAAATAGACCTATGAATTTCTTTTCTTTATTTTTTAATTTAAAACATCTTATTTATTTAAATTTTTAATAATAAATCTTTTATAGATATTACGTCCCTTTGAGGAGAATTTTCCATTTAAATGATAACTTCTGTATAGATAAATAACCTCGAATGAACTCTGCTGACACACCGTTTTCTGATTTAAACAATGACACCGCTTTCCTTTCTTTTGGGGTCCACAAGCCATTTTAGAGATATTTTAAAATGTTAAATTTTATCACTATTTAGCTATGCCAAATCTAGTTTAGGTTTTTTGTAAAGTGAAACATCAAAATAGGTTTTGTGTAAAGTGAAACATCAAAATAAAATAGAGTTAAGGATTATGGGTTAGGTTTAGTATTTAAATATTTAAGGAGAAGGGGTAATGGTTAAAGAATAAATATTAAGAATATTATGTATCAGGATTAATATATATAGAGAGGGGATAAAGATTGAGAATAGAGTTAAATGTTTATTGTTATGAATTATGGGTAATTATTTATGGGTTAATTTTTAAGGGTTATCTCTTAAGAATTATGTATTGCGGGTTAATGTATAATGATTAAGTTTAAGTGTTAATGTAAAATATTAGATTGAGTTGATAATTACCATTATATAATATGGGTTAAGGGTTTATCGTTAATCTTAACTTTGCAAGTTAAGGATTAAGATTCAAGAGTGAATATTTAGGGAAGAGGGATACATGTTTAGGGTAAAAGGATGAAACGAGGTTTGAGTGATGCATATTAAAGATTTAATGTTAATGTTAAAAGGTTTATGGTACTTCAAGTTGAGTGCAAAAGTTTAAGCTTGTGGGTTAATGATGATTATTTAGGATTTAGGCTTAAAGGCTAAGGGTTAAAGTTTAAGGGTTTAGAATTTGAGTCAAATTTAATAAGTTTAAGGGATAATGAGTACATGTAAGAGTTAAGGGTAGATTGTTCATGGTTAAGAGATTAAGGTTAAGGGCTAAGTGATGAGTGTTAAGGTTAATAGTAAAGTTATATGTCTTGAATGGGTGTATGGTTCAAGATCTATATGTATATGGTATGGATTAAGAAATGCTTATAGATTGAGATTAAATTTTTAGTGGTTAGAATGGAAATAATGTTTAAAGTCAATGTTTTAGGGTTAAGATTTGATGAATAAGGATTTAAAGTTAAGTTTAAAGGTTTGAGGGTTCAAGCAATTAAGGTGCAAGGTTTTAGGGAGATCATTTAAATATTGAAGCATATAAATTATACTTTAAAAGCATGATTAATTTTGGATATATACGTTATAATCAAGTTTAATAGTGTGACAAACCTTAAAGATTTTGGTTAAGAGATAGAAATATAATAATAGGGTTATACTCAAGTTTAATAGTGTGACAAACCTTAAAGATTTTGGTTAAGAGATAGAAATATAATAATAGGGTTTCTCCCTCTTTTCTAGAAGTCTCCATGAAGTATGAATATGACAAGATACAATAAAATTTGATTATTGTCATTTTTATTTGATTGTATTTGACTATAAAAAGAGGATTAATGGAATAGTGACATCTCATTGTATTTGATTATAAAAAGAGGATTTCCATGGAATAGTGACATCTCATTGTCTCTATTATTCAACATATTTTTTGAACAATCTATTTGAAGCATGTTTCTATTTGGTATATAATCCATTAGGGTTGTATCACTTTTGTATAAGAGCAATATATGTTTGAATTTTGCAGCCAATTAATAATCAATAAGGAATCTTCTCCCTCCTATGCATTTTTTCAAAGCCTCTATCACACAAGAATCCAATCCCTTGTCTCAATTTTCTTTGGATGAGTAGCGGTTGTCATATCGCCCACTTATCATGACATTATTGTGTCTATCAATATCAATATTGAGCATAGAATTGTGAATTATAGGGTTTATCCTTAATTGCAATTACGTCTTAGTGACTTTAAAAGTTGTGAAACTAGAAATGTATATGGAAATTGATACGGGGTAAATATTATCCCTCTTATGCTAGTTCTAGAGCTTCTTATAAGAGATACAAGTTTTCTTATGGACATAAGTTCGAAATAGAAAGTGAAATTAAATATGATGCTCATAAGATAGTTCAATATTATGTGAATCTTCCCACTACAATCCTTGCATGTACTACTATTATAGCTCAACTTACCCTCATCAAGGTTGTAATGGAACCTAACAAGATGACCGATAGTGAAGGATATCCAAGTAGTCAATTGTAGATCTATAACCTTGGTTTATCTAAGTACTGGTTGATTAGGTGGAATCCATAGTTACCAAGTTTGAATTCAAATTTGGATTAGAATTTGATACAATACGAAAACAAATCGATCGAAAAAATTTCAATTTGAAAAATATTCGCTAGTATACTTCGCCAAAATTCGCCATTATTTACCATATCCTCCCACAATTATGTAATCCTATTGGATTCCCCTATATCTGCCACAATGCTACATGCCCCATTTGGTTTCTAAAGAGGTCATGTTGTTCTTGATTTGCTATGATCCCTTTTTAGTCCCATTTGTTGTTGATTCATCAGTTTATCATGTAGAAGTATCACTAGTGGCACACCATCAGGATATTTATCCTTTCCCAAGAAGATAAATTTGACCTCCCTCTATAACCTGGCCTCTGTAATTTTTCAAATACCTATTCTAGATGTGTAGTTTATAGGTTTCTCGGTGATAAGTAAACCACTACAGAGGATGAATCCAATTTTACTAATAATTTGGCCGAATCAAATGAATTAGTGAATTTCCAATTTTTTTGGATCAATTTGACCAAATTTAGTAACTATGAAGGTATGAAGACATAAATTCAAGCTCAATTCACTTCTAGACATTGATTCATTGGAATCCTCCTATGACCCTTTGCAAAGAAAAGAGATAGATTCTCCAATCATAACAATATTAATCTATTTCAAAATTAAATTAAACATACTTCTAAGACAATCTCACTTGAGCATCTTTTCACTTAAATGATCTCACTTCTAATTAATATAATTAAGTTAATCAATAGATAACATCTCAATAGCTCAAAATCAATTATCATGTGAAATATGTTGAAAATCAATTATGATCTGAAATATATTTTATGTAACACTTTGGAGTGAGTTTATTCAACTAATTATATTGAAGGATTTTATCCTTTAGGTAAAATGGCTTCAACTTAAATTTTTTTTAGTTAGACAATACAACAACACATTGAGCTTTTTAACTTACCATGTCAAAACATATACTTACGACTAAATTTAACTTAATTTTAACACACTTCAAATCTAACTTACCATCTCAAAACATGTACTTAGTGGTAAATTTAGCTTATTTATTTGGTTATGTAATGAAGTGGGTATGATTACTATCTTTCAACTTGGTTCATCGATATTTTGTCGGCCTTCACACCCTTCGCCAAAATGGCGTCCTCTTTGCCACACAAACCTTGATAGTTACGCCGAAGGCATCCTTAATTTCCTTAAGGAGAGGTTTTCTCTATTTTTCGTCGTTTTTCAACAACAATGCCATTTGTCCTTGTATACTGGTAGAGTCATTCTATTACACGTTAAAACCTACATGTTAAAACCTTCTCCAGTGGTTGCCTCCATTGTCTAATGGTCAAGACTGTCTGTACTCATCTCGTTGCATTGTTGTCGACATTGTCTACTAGTCAAGCCTAATTACGCCAAAAGGTGTATACCTATTGACAATGGGCAGATTTAATAGGGGTTTAGTGCTTAATAAGTTTTCTGTCCAACCTATTGACAATGGGCAGATTTAATAGGGGTTTAGTGCTTAATAAGTTTTCTATGGACAGGATTAAATATGGCTGGAATATTCTTAGTAGTCACACAAAATAAATGACTGTGATTTCAATCACTAACTTTCTAGCTATTATAAAGACATCAGTTTATGTGTTTATTTTTTTACATTTACCTAATCATATTTAAAAATTACTTTCACATCTAACTGATTGCCACCACAAAGTGATTAACATAAATTAAAGTATTAACAGAAGAGAAATGAAATGCAGCGGTTTAATTTACACTTTTATGCCACCACAGTGGCAGGACTACATTAGTCGGGATTATCTTGGCGTTTCAGCTTTCTACTGCTGGGTGGTGGGCGTTTCAGCTTTCACTGGTGGGCGTTTCACCTTTCACTGGTCACTGGTGGATTTGATGGTTTTGTCCAAATGTAAGCGAAGTTTTCAGATTAATTCTTGTGATTTAATCTATGAACAGGGAAAACTTCCGGATGGCACAGATGTCGACGTTAAGAACTTAAATGAAAAGCAGACTACCCAACCTAAGTGAAGGTCCTCACCAACGTCCGTCACCTTAACCTTGTTCGTTTACTCGGATGTTACACGCGAGGGCATGAACGCTTGCTGGTATACGAGTTCATGTCAAATAACGGTCTTCACAAACATTTGTTCGGTAGGTTGTTGTCATCAATCCTATGTATTTTTCCACGATTCAAGTTGTTTTTAGAAATTCTGTGTATTATTTCAATTATTTGTGTTGAGGCTTTCAAATACTTTTATTGGAGATCCACAAGAGAGACACGAAATGTTTTGATTTGGAAAAATCGTTTAAAGATTATAGTGGGAGACCTACCATCCAGCCCACACAACCGGCTTTCATAGATGTCGATGCAGGGAGACCTACGAATTTCACTCCCGCATCCAACTCTGTAAGCCCAGATTCTGCATCTCACAGATCTATTACAGTGTCTTTATTTCCTCGTTAGTCTAACTAGCGTTAGTAGCTGTAGACGCAAGCTTCGATTCAAGAAGAGGTAAGCATACCCATATATTTTTAGTAGTGAGAACTCTGAGCATGATATCCATGTCAATCATAGATGAGAATGTTCGGTTTGAAGAAGTTGGGTATCATCTTCTTTTGTCTTAAGGTAATCCTTTGTTTGAAAGGTGGATAGTATCAAGATAGGTTACAAATTTCATTTTCTTTCTTAACTTTTTTTTAAAGTTTGTCCATAAGGTAATTTTACCAGTCGATATCTTTCGGTGTTTTCCAGCTGCTGTATCAGCGGCTGTGCTAGTTGTTACATGTTAAATCTCATGTTGGAGGGGGTCATGAGATCAAACCTAAAGCTGTCAATTCCATCTAGAAGTAGAAAAGTAGAAGCGTATTGACGGAACAAGCCTTGGCTTCTAGGCGCTTCAAGCCCTCGGATACGACCAATGACCAAGACGTTGCGTGGTCCTTTCAGGCCTCCTAGCAGGACATGGGAATCGTAATCAGATCTCTCGAGAGGGTTCGTTGAACTCCAGAGCAAGGTAGCATCGTCGTCCACATCCAGTTGTAATCTAGGCAGCCCCTCGTAGGCTGTCGTCGAAGCAAAAACAAGCGCAAGTGTGGACGTTTTAGATTCGATGGCTAGCAAATATGAGACTCTAGGGATACGATGGTTAATAGAGGAATAACCAACATATATTCTGTTGTGACACCAATAAAATAGAGTCCATACATTATACAAACAATTTTAAATATTGGTTACTAGGGTATCATAGCCTAGTTCTAGGGTATAATATCTTTAGAGTAGTATCATGGAGTCGAACCAAGAACCAAGATTATATTTTCTTTAAGTTTATAGTTAGTGTTGCATGCTTCACATTCAAATCTTGTCTCAAATCCACCTATGTCGGTATGATCTCAAGGTCAATATCAAGATCAAAGATTTGAGTTACTTCTCGAAAACAACAACAATAGGGAGACCCCCTCTCTCTTGAAGCCACAACCAAATATTTGAGCTACACCATTATTTTTTATATTCACAGTAAAAATATGATTAATAGCGCATTGTATTAATAAGCGCAAGGGATGGACAAAAGCCAAGACGATGAGAGCAAGCCATATACCAAAGAAGATGTAAATAAAGTACACCATTGTTTCTACGAGGCTATGAGGGAACATTTTAGCACAATAGTCCCACAAAGAATAAACAAAACTATGGTCACGGGAAAGGTTTCCTTCACCGAATTTAGAGGCGAATGAAGTCGTTGCAAAATATTTCATAGTGGATTCGAAATAGAGGAAACAAAAAATGTGAGAAGTGAAAATTTCAATAACTTAGACAAAAGATAGTTTCAATAACTCTGTGTTTCAGTTTCGAAATGAAAATTTGAGAATAGAAACGTATTTATTTCATTACGTAGAACAATCTATCATGAATAGAAAGAACAATCTTATCGCGATATGTACTTTGTTTCCAATTTTTTCGTTACTTTTCCATTCTTTCGTTCACAGTGTTAAGTGACGAGAAGTTATTCTGAATCAAGGAAATGTTTTCATAAAATTAATGGTGTCTATCTATATATATCAACCACTTTACTTAAATATGATTGTATTAGTATGTAGATTATTATGTAATGGTTTAGACCAATCATTATTATCATGATCTAAATTAAAACTTTAAACTTTAAGTGCATAAACCCCTTCATAAAAAAATCATCATCTCCACGCTGAATGTAAAAAAAAACTAATTCCCTTGATTGCCTCCCACTTCCGCCATTGTTTTGTGATGAAACCCTGGAGCACACCTGGATAAACTTTTGAGGTGTAGAAGGGCCAACGTTGGGGTCTCGTCCTTCGCCCCATCACCATTAAATGCTTATATGTTCATGTTCTTCTATGTCTAATCATCATTTATAGTGGTGTTGAATTAGATGTATCAGTTGCTGAAATGGGCTCAAAGAGATCATGGGAAAATTGTTGTTGCCAGGTCAAGAGGTTGAAGCATAGGAAAATAAGGCATGGGGTTATTTGTTCGAAAGTGGCGAGGATCTGGTCGAGGCTATAAATCAAATTGATCAGTTTCCTAGTGACGCTGTTTGGAATTCTCAAGAGCGCTTGTTTTATTTTTCTTTCAATTTCTCAGACGTCTTTGAATGTAATATAACCGATTACAACTCCTTTCATGGAAAACAAATATTCCATAAACTATGGTTTGCAGAAAATATCTCAAAGAAGAGGAAAAGATTCCATCAATCATCAAGATCGCTTAAAGTTTCTCTTCTATAGAATTAGATCATTAATGATGCTCAGGAGTTGGCACTAAGGTCAATGTGCGTCGAAACCCCACATATATGCTCTTGAATTATGTTCGGCATTCCCTTCCCCCACTTTGAGGGTATGCTAGTTATAACACCACTCACTCTACACAAGATTGTCAAACGTTGGGCATTTCTTTTATCCACAACCACACTATTTTTATCCACAACCATGCCCTCTTTCCCCTGATAGAGATTTGTGATTGACGTTGATAACCCCACCGAGCCAATCCAATCTTATTCCTCATCGCACATGATTATAGCCATACAGACCCTCTGTTGTTCTTGAACCATAAATGCCTGATTAAGGGTTCCATTACCCACCTCATTTTGGATAACAACACTGAAAAGAGCCTTGTTTCTTACACCTTGGTCAAATCATTTTCTCTCCCCATCATTGCATATGGCCTTGGCTTGACGGGTCAAGGATTTTTTGGCCTCTCGCAATTGTGACCTCACTTTTCCATTGTATCTCACTCTCGCCTGCGAGGTTCCCCCACTGAACTGCTTCAACTATGGACATCAACTTGACAGGCCATACTATTCTGAATGCCACCCACAATATGATGGTAGCCATAATATCTATCCTCTCACAAAAGATCGATAATTTTTTTAGGTTTCGCTCTTCCCTAGATACAACATAGGGAGAGGATGTTGTCCGCTAGGTCACGCTACACAAGTGTCTTCATCTCTGCATTTGGAGACACTAGAGACCGACATGTCCAACCATTACAATTTTCGCTGAGTCCTTATCACCTATCATCCTGTCTAAGTAGTGATAGTCCATTTTTGGAATGCATTAATATTTTGGTAAATTTTGTTAGAGATCGTGCTTATTAATGTTGCATACTAAAGTTTGGGGATTAGTTTGAGTATGTGTAGGAGACTGTTGACATATTATCTCAACCTACATCTCCATGTGTGGAGTTAGTTGGATCTCACTCCAACTATATATACCTGTTGTATCTTGATGTGTTTAATACGTAATACAATTAAGTGTTTTGTGTAATAATGTCTTACATCTTGTTTTGGAATTTGGTATCAGAGCTTAGTGCTCTGGGTTATCTCCCTCACGGGAGGGCCCAATAAGATGTAAGTGTGTGTAGGTGAGTGTTGAATTTATTTCCATAAGTGTGTAAAGATTTATGTATGCATGTGTGAGAGAGGTTGTTGCAGGATATATGCAGGCATGGAGGAGCCATAATCAGAAGACAATGAATTGATGCAATTGTGCCAGAGTTGCATGCCCACCATCCAATAGAGATATTGTAGTCTAGTTTCTGCATTGTAGAGTTTTGTGTGAAATTTCGTGTGATTGCATAGGATATAAGTCTGCTGTCCATTTTCTGTAAAGAATAAATTTGTCATCACTGTTGTGGGAACCTTTCCTACTGGTTTGATATTAGATAAGGATCCATATCTTAATATCCACTGTTACCTTGTGGCCAGAGAAGGGCGTCATCGGATCTTTCAATATGCCAATATATTCTTTGTTGTGAATGTTTTTTTTGAGATTCCAGTTAGAGCCTCCAAGATAATACACAGAGGAGAGCTTGTGGTTATTGTTGTGCAAGGATTCACAATTGAAGCAAGGGCTCTCACAAAGTTGTTCTATTCCTTTTTTGCATATCGATGATTGCGTGGAAAAAGAGCAAGTGAACTTGAAAGCCACTGAAACGGGAAGAAATGTAATGATATGGATTCTTGGTACAGGGGTGACCTTGAGAGAAGAGTCGTAGTCCAAAGATCCATAGGTAAAGACGTCTTGAATCTTCATTTATCTTTCAAAATTCAGGGTATCAATCATGAATCAATGTCTCGATTTTGAACTCATTAAATTTCCATGTTGAGTACTCAATTGGAGGAGTCTATTGTATGGGTAAACACAATGGAGAGGTCACAGATTTGTCTATAGATCAATTCTTCACAACTCATCCACCCTCGGCATCAAAGGATGGGATGGTCCAAATTTGGGATAATT
>WSFP011530149.1:0-12086 GCA_009831015.1 Picea engelmannii | reverse complement strand
GGCGTGGTAACCAGATAATGGCAATGTCATACTGCTAGGTACCCATGAACATAATGGACTGGCTCGTGATGAGACCCCCCATCCTCTTGGCTAGGTCTTGTTTTGTCATTTTTCTTCGGGTCCCTCTTGTTTCTTGTTGAGAGACTTTTTATTGCCTTCTCGGGGATCCCTGGGCAAGGCATCTCTAGGTTTTATTTTTTATGGCTTTTATCTCTTACCACCTGCTTTTACCTCCTGGGCCTTTAGCCCCTTCTTCCCATGAGATAAGGTGTAACCCCACAAACATGTCATCCTAATATCCGGACTAGGGGAATGGGATAGATGAGTGGGAGATAAGATGTAAGAGTGATGATATGATGGGAGCGGACGATGGCTCTTCAAAATGCCCCCTGGTGGCTAGCCACAACCTATGGGTACAAGCTTGCTAGGGTACCCTGTCAATCCCCCCAACCATGGTCAAGTCGATTAGTGTAAGATCCAAGCAGTTGTCAGAAATGAAAGGAATTTGATGCATATATCTGAAGGTTATAATGATCAAATATGACACATACCATGATACCTGGACCAATTACCTCATGGAGCAAGAGTCTTCTCCGATACAAGTTCAAGCCGAAGGTGATGGATGTTGTTGCTGCTGACAGGACAAGTCTGATGAAGAAGAAGAAAGATGGGCCCTCTAGGGCCATGCTCAGGTCAATCCTGCTCTCGGTACTCCATGTCTAGGACCTGTGGGCCTCGAGAAATGATCTCCTAGTTATCCCTAGAAATGGGGGATAACAAGGACATCCCTTGTCCATACCACCTCATTTTACATGGCTTGAATGAAACCCCTTGGTGACTTTCCTTTGCTTATGAATGCTGGCCCAATAGGGTATCTTGTCTCTCTTTTCAACCTTGTATTGTAGGTTTCTGTAAGGTCTTTGAGCTATTGATTGATATATCAGGGGTTTTATGCATGTATTTGATAAAATTAATGATGAAATGTGATTGACATTGCTATGATCCCTAGGACTAATGAGCCCATGGAGGGCGAAGTTTTTGATGTGCAGGACCATGCCCGACGAACAGGTACCAGTTGGACCGGTACACATGGGGAGATGATTAGTTCGGACCTCCATGGGGCTGAAGAGCCCATCAGATGGTTGTTGGGACCCCATCAGGGGCAGAGATAGGACAGTGATTGGTCGAGCCTTTGCACATGAGAAGAAGAAGGGTGTTCCACCCAGGACACTTTGGCTGAGCCCAGCCCAGGGGGGTTGACCCACTTCAGATGGAACGTTTTCCTTTTGACGGCCAGGACGTCACCCAGGAGCCATTGACGTCACCTTGAGCGTGTGGCAGTTTGATAGGACGGCTGGCATGTGTGGCAGCTTGGAGGAGCCCAGAAAGGGCTAACGTCTGACTTTTGGATAATAGACTAGCCCCAAAAGGGCCTAACGTCTCCCTCAAAGGGGTTTGACGTCTCACTTTTTGCTCATTTAGGTCTTTTACTTAGCATTTAATGTAAAAACAGTATGATTTTGGTTTGTATCCTTGTCGGTTATTTTTAATGACCTAATTTTAATTATAGGTCATGATACACTATATATTAAGGATGTTTTTCCCTCATTTGAACATAACACACAACTCACTCTCTTGTGAGGTCTGATTTTTGCGCCCTACTTGGGTATTTGGTCTTTTAAAGTGAGGCGCACTTGTTGATGGAAGGATTTGCTTGGCATGTTTGGCATTTCTCTTGAAGGAAGGTTTACAACTAGGGTTTGCATATGCTTTTCATCATGATATGCAAGTGTTTTTCTTGCAAAACTTCTTAATTGAATGGTTGTAGGTTTATATTCTTGCATTTACTTATAAATTTGTTGATTTTAAAACCCTAGGTGACAAGCACACAAGTAGGTCCTTGTTTCATGTCCCCTTAGAGAGAAATATTCAGCCATTGAAGAAGGAAGAAGAGCCTAGCCTTTGCTACACTCTTCTCACTTCTTCCCTTAAGCTAGATTTGATTTTTAAAGGTTAAGAAGGAGGTGATGTCCTAGGCATAGGTTATCTACACCTAGGGTCGTTCATCTTCTAGGGTTTTAGTGATAGAGCCTTGCCATTGCAACACTCTCCCTCACCTGATCCTCTTGTTTTAGCTCTTCTCAATTGCTAGCCGTTTTGCCAAGTTTGACCTAAGTAAGGAGTAAAGAGCACGAGGCCTTGCTTAATAAACACCGGAGTGAGCCTCTTTCCCCTAGGGTTTTGATTCTAGGGCCCTGCCATTGCAGCACTCTAGAACCCTTCCCTCTTGTCCTTAGCCTTCATTCCTTCAACTTTGAGTCCTCTCCTTAATTGACTCCATCCACCCTTAGGCACTGATCTTAGACACACAACGTTGAAGTGATAGTGCTCAAACCAACTCTCAAAACTTTAAATTTTGAAACCCTAACTAACTAGCTAACCCTAACTAGGTTGACGTCACGCTTGGTTATTCCATCTTGACGCAGCAACTTTTGATGATAAGCAACTAGATGATGATTGAAAGCATTTATTGAATAAAGATTGGTTATATACATTGTTAATTACATCATCTCAATACTTATTGATGAATTGATACTTCTCCATTGCTATATTGACAAAACGTTGCTCTCATTAATATTTGTTGTTTCACATTGCTTATATATTAATTTCAGATAGTTACATGAAGTACTAACCCACTGAATTATAGCCTGCATATATTATTTGCTATTGTCTTGTTCCAGGCAAGTGTTCTCATTTGGGCATACACTTCTTTATTGGCTGATTAGCTGGACTTTCTGACCTTGGTGGTAATCTGTGAGGAGGAACTTTTGACTTGTCCTTTATACTTCAGCCTCTTCAAAACCCCAAGTTACTAGGGACGTCTCCCCTAGGTTAACCTCCCTAGATAGAAAGAACCTCCCCATTGAGGTGACATTGGGTGGGGAAGGTTCTTGTTACACCAGTTTGACCTCTATCCTTTAGCCTTTTGACCTAGCTACAAACTGTGCGATAACACACCGGATCCACCAGCCTCCTTATTTCCATACGTATCAGGGTCCTTCCCTTGATGGGTCACTTGCATCAGAAGGTCAGTTATCCGGGATTGATTCTTGTTCATCAGCTGCAAGTTCTCATCAACCTTCTTCAAAGTTTCAGAAATTTCGGCCTGTCCCCTTCTGCTGGTTTCCTGGTACTCATCTAAGTGTTGGACCAACGTGCTTTCTGTGTGGTTTATGGTTTGCTGGAACTTATCAAATTCGACTGCTAAGAAAGCCAAGCCTTGAGGCTCACGGTCATCCCCTGACCCTTCCATTTCGACCTCTGTTTCACTGTTGGGTTTCTTCCTTTGACCCATAAAGATTCCACTATACCTCTTCATGCGTTGATCCTTCCACAGGTTTGGAGGATGGAAGCTCTGATACCATTGTAATGATCCCAAGCCAAATTTTTCGCTTGGAATCACTAACTACCACTGATTCGTTGATGTGCAGGTGTTTATTGAGTTATCCAGTTATTAAGTGCATTCATACAAGGTTCATCCAACACAATACATTCAAGATATAGCAGCACAAGCAAAGATCTGACCTTTTATTATGAGCAATATGGAACCAATACAATAGATAGCCGATCTGGAACAATCCTCAGATGGTCGGATAGACAATAGATATGAGCTGCTACAAAATGCTCTGCCAATACAAAATAAGCCTCCAAAGGCTGGATAAGAAATGAAGACCAATGCAAAATAGATCTGAGTCGTATGGATGACAAACCCTCCAGCTGAAGAATGCCACGCCCCAGTAGAAGGTTGAAACCCTTAATAAATCGATCCCACTGAAAGAAGACTCCAAATGAGTCCAAACTCGGCCAGATGATAGATCAGGGTGATAGAATCACCCCCCTGAAATCTCAAGTTGAACGTCCAAGGCAAACTCCTCCAAACTTTGAATCTTCTACTGAAGTTGCGCCCTTCTGGATGCCTGGAACCCTAGGAGATTCGGCCCTGATGAGAAAAGCCTCCAAATACCCTGAAACTTCCCAGGAATGTAGATCGGGCTATGAGAACCCTGTAGGAGAAGTTTCAGACTCAGATTCTAGGTGAAGCTCTCTAGATCTGAGATTTACTGAATCATAGGACGCCCCCTTTGCCTCCAAGACGTCCCAATCTGAAGCTAATTATCTGATGGTGATAACTCTCCAGAAAAACCCTCAGAATGATGGTGATGCCCCTGCAAGTAAAACCCAAGTGTCGGAATGGCCACAGGCTCTCCTGATAAGCTGGATCGAACCCTCCTCTAGATGATGGTGCGCCCTTGCTGGAAACACAAGAACAGTACGGCCCTGATACTTGCTGAAGCGCTAGATGGAAATATGTTGAGAATAGAATGGTGTGGAGGAGTCTTTCATCCCCGAGACCACGTTGTGGAACAAGGTGAGTGGGTATTTCACCACTAAGTTGCTCACAAGGGTTTGTACAGCAAAACCCCCAAACTGAATGCTCAAGAGAAATAACAAGCAATATGCCATATCCAGAATGAATAATAGGTGCACCGCAGCCTCTTACTTATACTTTTCCTTCTAATTCTCTGTTGAGTTAGGTTAACTCCCAGGGTTAACTTCTATTCTTCTGTTGAGTTATCTTTTTCTCCTTTATCCTTTTTCTTTCTCAAGTTAGCTTAAAAATATAACTTTAGTCTAGTTGACTTTCCCCCTCAGTGTGAGACTATGACCTAGTGGGGTTACCCAGGCCACTGAGTCTCCTCATCACCTCTCTATCAAGAGGTGGGGGACATTACAGAACAATGTCTTGTCCCAAGCCATACGAACCATCAGAAGTATGGATACCAAAGGATAATTTAATCAGAAGCTTGGAGATTTAATGAAAGGGGTACATATTAATTTGGATTCCAGACTTCCTTTTGGAAGAAAAGCATTTATCCTCTCAATTTATAAAGCAGTAAATTTTAGCTCTAGAAACACTGAAACCCCAATATCAAATGCCTTCAAACAAAACACAAAAAGGAAAGATAAACAGCTCAAAAAAAATTCTTCAGTTACAGGGGGAAAACGATTGTTAGCAGCAAGAGAAATTGATTCAATATGCAGGTTCTTGCGACAAGATTATCGTTATCACAACTATCAATTAAAAGTGTCAAGCACAACTATAATTTCTGTAACAGCTACAAACCCTACACTATCTAATAATTTTGTGTTTTTGATAATAGTCCAGAGAGTAAGTATACTTCAAATTTTCTTCATTATTTACTGTTAAGCGAGCCTTTAAGGAACTGGCTCTATTCCTTGAAATGTGGTAATTCTGAAAACGTTTACAAATTTCAAACAAATGACCAATTGGAGAACACCATAATTATGCATTTTAAATATTTTAGAAACGGAGAAGACCTGAATAATATGTGAAACATTTTGGATGTCAAGACCACGTGCAGCAGCATCAGTGCACACCAGCACCCCCCCTTTCTCCTGAAAAACGTTTAAAGTCTCTGCACGCTCCTCTGAAGAAGTCTCTCTATGATAACGCATACATTCAATACCAGCTTTAAGCAAGATTTTTGCAACTGAATCAACTGCATTTACAGTGTTTGCAAAAACCATTGTCCGCTTCACAGTAGCGGCTGAATCCAACTGTTTAAATACCCAACCCTCTTTTATTGAATTGATAAGTGCTTCAACTTGTGTCTCTACTGTGACTTCTATCCAACGCTGCTCCAACCTGGAAATAAGAACTAAAATCCATGTTTAAGAATCCAACTTATGAATATTTAATATCAATAAAACTCAAGAAATGATTCATTTTTTTCTAAATAAATTAGACAATCAATAAAGCCTCGACAATTCTGTTAACACAAGATTTGCCTTCATAAATCTGAGTGTTATTTTGAATTTTCCAGCATATGTTCACGGGTACATTACAGGATGGACTGGTTGGTCAGTCCATCATTCGGCATCAACCGTTCCCAAGTACCTTAGCCATATGGGTAGCTTGTTGCAGAGCTTTGTTCCAGCCTTACCTTGTTCCAGAGTTGTATTGTATGAGTTTCAAGGAGTATTCAGAGATTGGTATTTCAGGGGATAGCACATCCTATGCTATTTATTATTAGTAGATTTTTAGTTCAGGATTCCAACATTCTATTTTTAGCAGTTTTCCCCATTCATCAGATTCACATGCAGATGGAGAAGAATGCATGGGGGATGGATTCCAACATTCTATTTTATTATTAGTAGATTTTTAGTTCAGGATTCCAACATTCTATTTTTAGCAGTTTCTATTTTTAGAACTTGGCCATTTTCAACAGCAGAGGATGGTCTATTTGAATTTTGGATACCTATTTGGGAGATGAGCTTATGGTTCAAATTTGGGGTGAATAGGAGGAGTTTCTATTTTCAGCAAAATTCTATTTTTAGAAGTTCTCTATTTTTAAAAGTTTGTCTTTAGAAGGTAGTCAAAATAGCAAGAAAATTATATTTCCACAGATCCAGTATGGAGATGGCTATTGTTAAAGTTTCAGCTGAATCTGAGGTCGTGATTTTTGGGTAGATTTTCGGCTGGTCTATTTTTCACAGGTGGATGATATTTAGGCAAAGTAATTATAGTTGAGGACCCAGTATGGCATATAGACTATCAATGCAGAATTTTAGGGCCATTCTAAGCACTTTTATTCTTCAGGGACCGCATCCATTTTGACATATGCTATTTTTAGAGGTTTGTGGTTCGAGTGAGATTTGAACTTCATTTTACTACTATTTTCACTGGTGGATTGAGTGCTACAATTGAGGTGCCTTCATGTGACTTGTTGGGAGGTGTGCATTGCTATTTTTGGCCAGATAAGGAAGTGCCCACCTTTTGAGCTTGATATTGTTGACTTTTAAAAAAAAATTGCTGTATTGGTCAAATGGTAGATCGCACGAGTCATGGAGACTTGTTTTTTGTTGAGAGTGTTTTAAGAAACTTTCTTAAATACTCTTGCTATTTTCATCTTGAGGGGAGCACATGGGATATAGAGGATGCTTTCCAGGGAAAATTTCCTTAATTACACTTCCTATTTTCTCCCAAAATTGTAACGCACCCTTTGGAGGAGGATATTGGGGTGTTATCGCACAAGTTGTAGGTTGGGCAAAGCCCGAACCAACCACCAATTGGTACCAACTAGGAGGGCACCTACCACCCACTGTCACCTTAGGCAGGTGTCCCCGTCACTTTAGAGGTGAGGTAGTCACCTCAAGGGGGGAATCCCGGTGACCCTAGGGGGATTGAGATGGAAAGTGATAAGTATGAGTGGATGTCCTTAGAGGCCAATTCTATATGATAGGAAGAGCTTGGAAAGGAGTCTTGGGAAGGTTTAAAGGTTGCCAAAAGAGTTGAGTGAGTTGCCGAGAGTAACGTACCTGCCCAAGACACAATGAAAACCAAGGATTCTTGTAATATGTTAGTTGGACAAGCAAGTTAAGCTTGCTGTCCCTAATTTGCAGCAACCGTAAATGATATATATCAGCTCTATAAAGATAGCAAAGGCGGCAATATAAGTGCTAAAGTTATGAATGAATAAGCAAGATATAAACTAGTGAAAGCTAGCTTAACCCAACAATGAATAAGCAACACTTTAGCACAAAAGCAAGGCTGAAACAAAAGAGCTAACTGCAATGATGTAATATCCCAGATCCGGCTAGTCTAGGAAAAGCTGCTAATCTGTTGTGTCTATTGTCTGATCTGATACACTGGGGTTTCTGGATGCGTCTAAGTTGCAGGTTCTAACATGCTTGGTGATTTCCGCATGTGTGTAGATAAATAAGTTGTTTACGGCATATGAATAAGCATACAAATAGAGAATGACACAAAAGACTGTAAATCATATATTATGAGTTTCTTGTTGGTTACAATGTCGTATGCGGTTGAAAATAGAGAATCACTCGGCTAGATCGGATCTAAGTGGATCTTAGTCAGAATACAATAAAGAAGTAAACTAGAAAGATGATACCTAGATGATAGAAGGCTACTGTTGGATAGGGTATGAGTTGGATGATCTATTACGCGCTACGACAACTCACACGACACCTGCTGCGGAACTGGATTGTGCGCCCTTGTGGCTACACACCTCCGATCTGACTGGAAACTGTCCCAAACAATGTGCCTTTCCCTCTCACTCAGTCTTGGTGACTGACAGCCTGACAATCGGCCTTTCATTGATGTGTCTGGACCCCGAATGGATCCCCTTGGGGAAATGCACCCCCACTACTGCTGGAAACTGTGCCCTAGTGATTCCTCTGTCGGAATCGGTTGACAAGGGTCTCAAACTAAGCGCCCTAGGCTCCTCTGAAATGGGTCGAAAGGATTTCCCTGGATCTGATCTGATGATCTCTTGGGAATCCCAAATGCATCCTCCCCAACTGTTGCACCCTCAATGGCTGAGAAATGCGCCCAAGATGATTCCTCCGTCGGAATCTGACGAGAAACCAGGCGATAGAAGCGTCCTGCCCTCCTCTCAACTAGGTCGAAGGGGAATCACTGGATTCTCCCTGAATGGGAGAAGTCGAATCAATCTGATGCTCAATAGTTACTCCCTCTACCTTGACAAGTGCACCCTCACTACTGCAAACTCGATAACTGTTGTTGAAGTACGAAGGAAGATCTAGATGATCTTCCCAGTGAATAGGGTGTGTCTCTCAACACCGAAATCAGCCTCTGGGTGTCTTCCTCCTGGAATCCACAAATCTCTCTCCTGAGATGTGCCTCTCTCCTCAATTGTCATGTCAAATTATTCATAATCCTGAATTAGGACGCTTTACCTTTTCTTATAGCTGCCCAAAACCATAATTCATTGTTGACCTATTTTTAGCTCACCTACTCTATTTTTAGCTCACTTTGGCTTAAAAGCACTTTTAATCACTTTTAGCTCAATGTCACTTTCGAATTATAACACCCTCGGTTGAAGTGACCTCTAGTAACCCTGTTTACCCATGTATGGCCCTGGCTATAGTCTAATGAGACTGTTTAGACTACTAAGCCTCCTCTCTGGAACTCCTATTCAGAAAGGAACATTACAGTCCTCCCTTCCCGAGATTGCTTGTCCTCAAGCAATATCAATCCAGGGTGTTGTAACACCTGCTCGCTCTCCTCTCGAAACTCCAGTACCTCCTCTAGAACCAACTCCAACTGTCCCTCCTCATCCAATGGGGGAAGCTCCTCTGATGTGCTAATGAATTGTCCCACGGCCTTCTTGAGGCAAGATATGTGGAACACGTTATGAATCTGGCTCCCTTCTGGAAGCTCTAGCTCATTGGAAACCTCGCCTACCCTACGCATGATCCTGTAAGGTCCATAGAATCTAGGCTTGAGCTTCTCGGCTCCACTCTTCTTCAGAGATGATTGTCTGTAGGGTTGGAGTCTTAAGAATACCAAGTCCCCAACCTTGAAGCTACGCTCTATCATGTGCCTGTCTGCACTCATCTTTTGTCGATTATGCATTGTCTGTAGGTTCTCTTTCAGTAACTTGAGAACCAAAACATGCCATGCCCTGTAGAACCAAAAGTCTTCAACAAATTTGCATATGATGATGCATCTCTTCATGGCACATGGAGTTGACCACCTATGTTGGAGAGGCGGTCAACAAGGCCCTTCCATGAGAACCTCTCTCTGATCTTCCTGTAGGTTTTGAAAAACCCTTGATGGCCTTCCAGTGGCGAATCATGAACTGTTGCCAAGATCTTCTTCTTGAGCCCTGAACCTGGCAGTAAGTAGAGTCTGTTCTTATAGAATATGACGTCATCACTGACCTTGTACCTGTCATCCTGAACCCACCCATCCAAAACCTCGCAAGTGAACGTGTTCTTGGAATATTCCACCAACAAATGGGATTTCCAATCCGTTGAAACCATAGTTTTAAATATCGGAACCGGCACCGAAACTGGTCGAGGGTCCAACCTGAACTGGTTGAACCGGTTTCAATAAACGTGTTTTTTAAAAAATACATAAAATATTTAAATTTTAACGAAAAAAATATATATTTTTAAGATTTTAAATCATGTTTCCAAAGCATTAGAGAAAATTAGAGACAACATATCCAAAGTATGCTCATGAATATATCAAAACGACACCAAGTGCAATACATATCTAGAGACCAAAACATAAATACATAATCAAGGAGGCTCTAAATGGCCTCTACAACATCAAATAACATACTAAGTTAGAGTCACTGATACTATAGGTGGGAATGCCAATGACAAATACAAAATAGCCATAGGGTAGATACTAGAACCGTAGATGGAAGAATCTCATAGCTCATGAGTCGTGACTGTCAGTAGTCCTCCATGTCATAATCATCAAGATTGGCATCACTACCATTGTTCTCTCCTCCTCCTCCTCCTTCTCTTCCTCCTCCTCCCCTATATCCAATGCAATTCATGCATTTGTTGATGTGGACTCTAGAGGATGACCCCTCAAGAGGATCACCATCATCAAAAGTGACCGGCTCTAGCACTAGTTCATTAAGATCCAAGTTGGTTAATGCCAACTCAACACTGTTGTTCAAACCCATATCATCAAAAAACACATCCCAAATCTTTGTCTTTCCCTTCAACCACTCTTCTCTCTGCATGTATATAAGACGGAGGTTGGTGTGCACATACACTACTAAGTCACCTGACACGACGACATAGAGAAGAGTTCAATAGAAGAGTTTATACTTGAGTGAAGGGTACATTTTTACCAGAGTCGTGACAAAAGAGTTCAACAATCAATGCCACCAAAATCGAGGTACATAAAGGGCTTGGTTCTCTTGATTAAATGTCAGTTCCATACCCTCATACATGATAGAATCCAGTGGAAACATTGCAATCTTACCAATCTTGAAACCCTGAAAACTGTTAAGTCTGTTGAATTTTGAATGCGACCTAAAATTCTACTTTGTCCATATGAAGTCCAATGAGGTTGGAACCACTCTCAAGTATCCTGAAACAATTAATGGTAATGTTAAAATTTTAATTAAAAGGATGGAAATGAAAAATAAAGGAGAATGTCACTTTTACTTTAAGAATTTAACATTACCATTAATTACTAGGGTGGGTGAAATGGAGGGGGTGGGGACCTCTTTAAATAGCATTAGTAAGGCAAAATAACCCTCAATTGCACACCAAAACACCTTACAACTCCAATTTGCATGAGAAAACATGAGCCAAGTACTTCTATGTTACTTAGGTTTTAGGTACCAAACCGGACGGTTTGGTCATAAACCGGCCGACCGGTTCAGTTTTTTGGCCAGCTTGAACCGGTCGACCATCAAACCAGTAAAACTGGCCGATTCTGATTTCGGTTCACCTGTTTTTAAAACACTGGCTGAAACCTCCATCAAAGAACATGCCGCGGGTCTCCTAGATAATGCATCGGCCGCAATGTTCTTCTTCTCCTTGACATACTCTATGTCGAAATCGAAGGCCTTCGTCACCCATTTTTATTGGCGCTCACTGAGATCCTTCTGCTCGAGGAAATACTTTAAGTTGTTACGATCTGTTTTGACTACGAACTTGCTACCCACCAAATATTGTTTGAATTTGGTCAAGGCATGCATGATCGCTAGCATTTCTTTGTCATAAATAGAGTACAGCCTCTCGGACTGACTGAGCTTCCTGCTCTCAAATACGATGGGGTGTCCTCCCTGCATCAAAACTGCCCTGATGCCCTCGCCGGATGCATCACACTCTAATACAAACGGCAAAGTGAAGTCTAGTAATGCTAACACTGGGCATGTGCCCATGTCTTCCTTCATGTGATCAAAGGCTTTATGCGACTCATCGATCCAGATGAAGGCCCCCTATCTAGTGAGATCTGTAAGTGGTACTCCCAGCTGAGAAAAACCCCTAACAAACCGCCCGTAATAGTTGCATAGCCTGTTGCCGTCCTAATACACACCTACAATCATGGAGAAGTCTCCAACCCACTTGGTGTGTCCTTGGAGGCACAAACCTGTTATCGCACGGTTTGTAGGAAAGGTCCAAGGGCTTGAGTCAGGGCTTGAAACCGGCGTAACAGGAGCTTCCCCACCCACTGTCACCTCGATGGGGGGCTCTTTCTATTTAGG
>WSFP011530148.1:0-12086 GCA_009831015.1 Picea engelmannii | reverse complement strand
TCTATTTGACCTTCAAATACAGGAATATCAAAATTAACCTGTACCTTGAAAGGCGAGGTGCCTCCAAAGTGGTCGCTTGATGAAGATGCACCTGATGCTATTGGCAGGCGTTGAAGGATGTGGGAAAAATTCTCCATCATTTCATCCCTCTGTCACATGAGAGCTTGCTCAAGCAACAGACTGATAGGATCTTCTACTCCGTCGATTTTCTTTTCTTCCGCCATTGAGGGTTTCTTGGGTGTGTGAGAGCGATTGTCTTCCAGAGAGACAAGATCGAGACCCAACTTGCTATACTCAGACCTCGTCGGGGACATGCACTGAAAAAACGATCAAGAGCAGCCTGCTCTAATACCACTGATCCAGATTATTTTTGGCATGAAATGAGAGCGGAGATATCATAAAGAAATGCATGGAGATATTGCAGATATTCAATAATATAATAGAAATGTATCAGAGACGCAACCATAAACATAGATATACAGTAATACACGATTTCTATTCATCAGAGAAATGTACAGAGACTGTAAAAATACAGAGTGAAAGACTCGCTAGAATGGTGGCAGCTTATCTTTGAGAAGAGATGTGGCAGCTTATCTCTGAGAAGAGATGTGACAGCTACTCACATTCGCAAGAAGATGATCACAATGAGGCTCTAGAGGTCTTTTTACAATAATCAGGAATGCCAAAAGTCTTAGACATCCAAAAACCTAACCCTAGGAGATGAAGCGCCAAAAGTCATGTGGGCCCCGTTTGGATAAGTTGGTGCATCAACTTCCCAGGGTTGTAACTTTTGCATACGATCTCCGTTTTAGGCGTGTGATAGCTCGTTGGAAAGGTATCATCGAGGAGATTCATTTTGGGGGATCAATTATGCCTTCGTCTATCATTGAGAACCTCTATCTAGAAAAAAAATTCATTTAGGCCCTCAAAATGGCCCCGGAAGTGAAAACCTGCTAAAAATAGTAAATTGCCAAAATGGCCAGAAAACTGTTTTGAGCCATTTGGAAAAGGTGGGTGGCCCCCGATATCCACCTGGATCATTTCCCCTTTCCTCATATTCATCAAGAATTTTATAGAGTCATTGACTAAGTCTCTATTGAGTTTAATCTTTTTTGTGCATTTTTCAAGTACTTTTAGAACCAACACTCCCCTGCAGTGGTTACCAGAGCGCCACTTGCCTAACTAACGCTCCCCCTTTTCCTTCTAAGGAAAAAAATAGTTATCAGTTTCATTGGTAACAAGGGCACCAATATCTCATTTTAGGTGGTTTCATAAGGTTCTGCTTTGTTTTTCTCAGTCTTTTGTTAAGAGGATTTTGGCCCAGAGTCTTTTGGTTTGTCTCTGACTTTGTTTTGATTAATAAATTGACAGTCATCACTCATTTCATTTCCTTCTTTGATTTTGCAAACATCTCCTAGTTGTGAAATTGTATGGTCCCCTTGGGCTAATAATATCCCTTGGTTCACCCTGACTTTTAGTTCTCTGATCTTTGTCTCGCAAACTTTTCAGATTGCTTGATTTTTTATAAGTTTTCATCAACTAGAATTTGCAAAGGTTGTTTGGTATTGAGCCATTTTTGTCTTCATTGAAATATCTCACTTTATTAATCATTAGTACTCTCTTTTTTAACGCAAACCAACCTTGAATATTGATTCTTGTTTCTCGTTTTTTAGGATTTTTGAGACTGTTTGTATTCTTTCTCTTTTACATCTTTTGAGTTCCTAACTGAACAAGTTGTGAAGTCCATTCTTACACTTGATTTCTTTCAGTTCTCATCCGGTTTTTTCAGTGCACTTTATTTGGTTTATTTTTTTAATCGAGTTTCTTTGTGTCAAACATCGATCTCTTTCATTTCACTTGAAGGTTAAGAAGAAGAAAATTTTGCATATCTCATAATCGAACAAAAAAAAAATTCATTCTTAGGAAATTAATTTTGATACATGCTTGGAAAAGAGTTATTTTTGCATTTGTATTTCAGAAACATTTTCTTGATAGTTTGGCACCATCTTTCTCTTAGAAATTGAAAATTTGCATAAAATTTGAGTACTTTCTTGTGTTAAGAAGAATAGAACTCTTATCCTTCCTATATATAGAATTCATCGAAAAGAAAGAATTGCATCTCATTATTTTTCATTCTATTGGAGTTGAGTCTTACACATCATTAGTTTCATATCCATGAAACTTATGACAAAAACCCATTAAAATCAAACATGCGCTAATAAAAACCACTAGGCATTTTTGGTTTTTAGCACACCAACAATAGTATAGGATTAGGGTCTTTCGACTATGTAAAGTGAGTAAATTGTCCAAGACTACTAAACAGTCTATAGAACACTAAAGAGTGAAAAATCCAATTTGTGTATAATCATAGACGAAAACCCCCTCTAACACAGGGGATAAACACAAGTTCATGTGCAGAATAGAAATGGATATTACCCCTCCAAATCTTGACCAATTGTGGTGGAAAGAGTGTATATTGGGGGTTTTCTTAAGAAACCACTGGTTTCATTTGGTCTCAGTGATTCATGAATCATGAATCTATTCGGGGTCCTTAAGAGTCTTATCGGTCTACTTGTCTTCATTTCTCTTGAAGATATTTGGACTTTGATATCCTTCCCATACGTTTGGTCCCGACTGTCAACTATACCCACTCGGAGGTTAACTATGAGTTGGTAACCTTATTTTCCTTTCCTAGGTATCAACAAAGGTGACTTTGTGGGGATTCCCATGGTACCTGGGGTAGGCGTTGTATCACAATTTCAGTTCCCTTGGAGGGTGATCCCTCAAAAGAGATGGTTTCTTGCACCGAGAAGGAATATTAAGTGGAGGTTGTGGTAATTGTTTCTAATTTCTTTGCTAGAAACTTGATATATCGTCTTCATAATATCCTTTAACTAATGTTTTCTTGGTTGGTTACCTATAGATTTTTGTTAGGAGGTGTGTTGGAATATCTCGCAACATGCAATGTCTCGATCCTGAAATTAACGAACATTAAATAAATCCTTTGAACGAAGGAGTTATTAACGAGGAAATGCATTTTAAAGTCGGGAGTGTATCCCTCAGAAGTGACGACCATAAAGAAGAACCAGTTACAACCTTTGTAGAAGAAATTTTCCTCCCAATAAATCCTCCTATAACTAATCCAGATGGGCCATTACTCGTTGAAATTCCATCATAGACATTTCTTGATGCTTATTCTTCTTACAATGTATCATCTAGTTCAGCCACTAGGCAATCTTTTGGCATGAATCAACTGAATTTTGGTTTCCCAAAAAGACTTGGGAATTTATCTCTATCGACAACTCCTGTAGTTGATATTGTTGGTGCTTCTTATTTACTAGGAACATTGATGAACCAAGTAATCCCGACACAACCACTTGCGAATACATATCCCTTCACACATGGGTCAGGTAATATTCATGTTTCACTATTTCCACACATGCACACACCAAGTTATTTACTTGGTCATCCCATCAATCTTATGGATAACAGTCAATTCATTCACACAAATACAGTTACACAATATACTCACCCTCCCTCTCCATATTTACAAATAGTTACACCCTTCGTTGGAGGTCAATATTCAATGGGAGGTCAACCTTTAGCTAGGGGGAAACCTTCAACTAGAGATAAAAATTTTACTGGGGGGAAACCTTCAGCCATGGGTAAAACTCTTATGTGGGTAAAAAATCAACAATCCTGGGGGAAATCCACTCCTACAAGTCCTTCTATCCCTACTTACACTGGCCTATAACCTGGACATCCATATCCAGGAGTTGATAACCCTTTGTGGGGTCAACCCAATTTGGAGGGAATTCCTCATCATGGAACTTTTCCCTATCAATCTGTAAACCCCATTATTCCAACACAACAACCCCCTCAAACACAGTATATCACAGTTCCATCAAGCCAACTGCAATACATGGGGGGGGCATCAAGTCAATAAACTCAGTATGTAGGAGGTCCATATGTTCAGTCGCAATACATGGGTGGACAATTTGGACAACCAGCTGACATGAGTGGACAACCCAAGAAGTCACCATACATGGGGAGACCCTCAGGTCAACCGCCATATATGGGAGGACCATCTAGTTTTTCCATCTCTTTGCAACCTGGATATGGTCCTACCAGTGTTCCCATGCCACATGGTTACCACCAGGATCCACACGATAACTGACATATTCAATTTTTGGCTACAATAGATCTTCCATATATGTCTCATTTGAAAAATGATCCCATTCAACATGCCTTGTTTTGTCCCTCCATCCCTTCCAAATTACCGTTCGACATCCCAAAATTTGATGGAGAACCTGGGGAAGATCCTAACAATCATGTTATGACTTTCCATTTATGGTGTTCTTCAAACTATTTTATGGATGACTCCATTTGTCTAATAATGTTTCAGAGAATACTTACAGGTGTAGCAGCCAAATGGTATATTGATTGATCACATAAATCCTTTGTCGACTTTAATTCTCTTGCAATGGATTTCTTGATGCATTTCTAATCGCATATACAGTATGAGACCTGTACAAATCTTTTGAACTCACTCCATCAATCCTATTCCACCCACATATCTAATCATATTCATGAGTGGACGTGGCAGCAATGGTTGATTAAAGATCCAATTTTGGACCAAATCCTCACAGATTGGTTTACAAAGCCACTATTGCCACCCATTTCCCATGATGTTTCCATGGGAGGTGTTGTTACTGAGGAGCGGGCTATCATCCGTGATCAATATTTGGATTTGGTATATTCTCAGTCTAATACACCTTACAATATGATCCCCCATGATCCTCAACTGTCAAATGATCCGAGAATACCTAATCTGGAACCAGGTTCCATTTCGAATAGAAAAACCACTTCTTCTCTTACTCAAACCTCTGAGTTGAATGCAGTCCAATCCACTTCATCTTATAACCCCAGAGATAAGAAGAAGAAAAATGTTAAATCGAATAAATATTCTAACTAGAAGGATACTACAAAGACTACCGATACTCAACCGAATAGGATATATAAGTTTCCTTACATTATTTTTACGGAGGAAAACTACATGAAAGACTCTCCTCTTCGAGAGGAAGTAAATAAATTTATGAAAGGTACCTCCCTACACACAATATTAACTGACCCTTTCCTGGTTCAGCAGCAACAACTGGTTGCACAAAATCGTTCCCCTCCACGAGGGGGCAATGCAGTTCATTCCCACAATGGGGATGCTTCCTCAAGCACCTCTCAGGTCTATATGTGTAAGGAGGCAGTTAATTTAATGAATTGAGAAAATACTTATGTCACTCTTCCAGGTAATCATGCCAATGGAAAGGCTATTGATCAAGCCTCAACATCCACTCCTCCTCCATCTTCCACCCCTATTCATATTTAGAAGCCAATTTCTGACACAATGTTGCACCTACACAAGGGCACAATTTGAAAAGTGACCTTTAATCCAAGTGTTTGCACCACCCAAAACTACAATATTGTTGAATATTTGGCACAAGAATCTTGTGTTATGTCAACCCTCGAATTTCTAAAAAACATTCCAAGTCAACATAGAACCATGTTGTCAACCATTGGAGCTATGGATCTAGAGGAATCAAATCTGATTACGTTTAATCTGGACTATTTTAAGGAGAGGATCTCACACCACCTAGAATTCCAAATTCAAATATTGGTTTGTGGAAAGAACATCCATCACACTTCTTTGGATGAAGGATCATCCACCTATTTCATGTATGTTCCTTGTTGGAAATCCATTGGTTCTCCTAAACTTAACCAATCTCCTACCACCCTCAAAGCATTTGATGGATGTGGTTTCTAACTTCATAGACTCTTGCAGTATTTTGTTGTGACATTGAATGGTAAAACCATTTCAATCGATATCAAAGTGGTTGAAAGACCCCTATATTAAAATTTGTTACTTGTTCGTAGTTGGTTCTATGCGATGATTGTCGTCGCATCTTCAGTGTTTCATATTTTACAATTTCCCCATCAAGGGAAAATTGTCACTATTAACCAAATTGATTATTGCACTCCAGATATCCACAATTATGCAGTGAATAATGTCCCTTTTCTAGGTTCCCATCTTAGGTATGAGAGTCTAGGAGTAGGTATCCTTAAGTATTCCTTGCTCATGGTGATTTTTCCTTTTTCTTCTCCTGACACCCCGTAGGTTTCCACGTTAAATATGATTTTGACTTGACAGGTGCAATAATCCCTAGAATCACTTGATCCTTTGGTAGTACCTGGTCTTTACGATCATAGTTCTTTTCCTCTATCAAGATCATTAAAAATTTAAACAGATGCTTACGATCATAGTTCATTGTCTCTATCAAGATTGTTAAAAAATGAAATATACCCCCCTCCATTCGGATCGAGTCTTCCTCTGGATTGAACATTTGAACCTATTTTTCCTCTGCCTAGTGACAATATTCCTATTAGTGGCGAGACACCTAAATGAGGAAATCAAAAGAGTCAATGAAGTAAATTATGCTTGGGGGGTAAGTCTCCATCCTCTGGAAATCATGATGGAGTGAAGCCACTAGCTTCTACCACACATGTTGGGGGGAAAATACCTCTAGAGAGACATGTTTCTAGGAGTGATCCTCTCTTGAGGATCATTCCCATCGTAACGTGGTAGTATTTTATAGAAGGATATTAGTATTTTATAGAAGGATATTAGAAGGATTGTTCTCATAAATACATGATAATAGGTTACCATGCTCAGTATTTGTTCTTTTTGATGCTCGTTAATACATGAGAATAGGTTACCGAGTATACTTTTATCTCTTTTTTGGACTCATAAAAGCTATATTAAAAAGGAACTCTTTGGAGTTTCCTTTAATATATTTTCAGAATCCCTAAACATGAAAATATTTTTGAGTGATATTGTTTCCTTTCACACTTCTTAAAATGTTTGAAAGTGAATCTTTCAAGTGGTATTTTATCCCTTTTTCAGCCTCATAAGACTAATTACAAAAAATGAATACTCTAGTCAAGCATGACTAGAAGAGTTATCCCTTGAATTGTTTTACACTTTTTTCAGGCTTGGGGGACTAAATTTACAAAAAAATCACCCATGGAGTTGTCTTTAAGTTCTTTTTAGACTCTATAAATGTGAAAAAACCATTGATTTTACCTTCTTTGGGCTCGTAAAATTATGCATTGAAGGATCTATGTGGGACCAATCCTCAGGACCCATATAGGACTGAACCCCTCATTTTTTGGGTTTGTTAAACATATGTCAAGGGACTCATCAAAGATGAGCTATACCAATCATATGTTATCCTCCTCAATCTCGTTAAAAAACAAATAGGTACTCACCAATCATGGTGGGGGGGGGAATTGAAAAAAATGGGTTAATTTTTTGGAATCCATAATGGCAGTTATTGTTGTCACCCTTGAACATGGCACCTGTTTGTGTCTCGCCTTATAGTTAGATAATTTGTTTGTCTCTGAGTCATACCAATTCCATGTTTCATTATACTTTTTCATCCCAATCGAAGAGTGCTCTTATTATCATCACATTATATTCTTGGTACTCGTCGAGTCAATGTTTCCAAGTCATTTTTCATGCCTCACAATGTTCAAGGAAAGTTTCATTTCAAACCAACCATCTGCAGTATTACCATATTGCATACTTGTGTCAGTCTATACTCATTTTATCCAACATCTCACATCACTTTCATGTGTCAGTTTCAAGTCGATGATGGAGGATACATCATGGCCCTCCTTCAACAATTATGTTCTTGTCAACTTCAACAGATTATCCAGGAATTAGACTTAGAAACTAGTTAGTACCTTTGAACCTGCATGCCTCAATGGTAGGCCTCCTTGCTTCCAACAGTAGGTTTACACCATTGACCTCTAATTGGATGATTCCACAAATGTTTGACCTCGTCTCATTTATTCACATTTGTTGGAATGTACTAAAGTTACCTTGGGAATCATTGTCATAATTGGTGATTTTCATCGCACTTGTTAATGGTATACCTCAATGATCGGTAATCAAGTGGTTTCTACCATGTTTGACATCAATTCATTTATTCACATGGCTAGAATCGTATCATTTTTGAATCAGGATGAAGACCCTGGGTCGGGTTCTCACTCTGTTATGTGTTTTTCACAGGTTGTGATTGTTGGCACAAAAGTGATTAGACCAGGGTCATTCTCAAGTTACCAACAAAGGTACCAATGTAGTCTAGTGCGTTGGAATTTTAATCTTCTGAGGAGGGAAGAAGTCTCACCCGAAGCGCAACCGAGATGAATAGGATAGGGAAGGGTAAGGAGAATACTAAGAAAAACCTCCAAAGTAACAATATTCATATCATTCCTACGCAAGGTAGTTTAAACTTGTCTCAGTCCTAAACATTTCCTAACAGAGAATGGGAAAAACAGAGTTTTGATGAAATTCTCATGTAAACTATAACCATTTAAGAATATTAGACATAAAAGATAACATAGAATTCAATATATTCAGAAGACTAAGTACACAAGATATTTTCAAGAAAATTTGGGTCTCCCACTGTATTATCATATAACAAGTTTTCTTCTCAAATTACAATATCATCTTGAGTCTCAGATACAGTTGGTCATTCCAAAGACAATAAGAAAATTCTTTTTACTACTATGAGAAAAGGTTATCTTGGTCCCTTTCTCTTTCCAACACTACAATACTACATGACTCTATTACATTATTAGTCTGGTTTCTAATCCAGAACTCAAGACTTAGCTAATAACAACAATAACAGTAACTATAATGACTCTAGCAACACTAGCAAACCCCAAAAACCATTTACAATCATATTGATCCCCTATATGTATAATCTGATCTAGGCTTGTTGGTTGAGAACCCAAGAGTTATTTCTTCTTCTTAGTTCAATTGCAACCTCTTTCTCCCAAGACTAGTGTTGTGTTTTCCTTCCAACTGTTTTATGTTCTAATTATTTATTGTTGCACATTCTTTTTTCTTTGATTTATGCTCCTTCCTTTGGTCATCTTTCTGATTCCAAAATAGCTTGCATAACTTATGTTTATCAAAATGAAGGGCCCAATAGGTCCAACCACAATCCTTGACTCTCCCTGAGTCAAGTCTTTAGCTCTTCCACGGTCTCACGGTTGGCTTATTATTTATCCTTGACTTCTAGTTCCAAGTTGCTTCCACTTCCATATTGGATTGTTTCTACTTTAGCTTCTTCAAACGAAGGGTCCAATTCAGGTACCAGTTCTAGGTCTTTCTTCCTAACATCCTAGAATTTCTCAACTTTGTCTTGCCACTTCCTGGAAATCATTGAAGCTTCCGCAACAAACTAATGGGTTGCTTCTATGGTGAACTCCTTTGGTTTGGATGCAACAAGGGAAATCCATTATGAGTTAATGATAGCATCCACTTTATGCATTTGTAGGTAGGTGGCTTGGACGACTGGTCGAAACTCTCAGAGTTATTTCTTTGCCATTGTGTGAGCTTAAAACAATGCATTCAAATCATTATCGACTTTTTGAATTTCACCAAATTTTGTTTTTTGTTCTAGTGGATCTAGGGATTTGGTTGCTTCCTCATTGAGGGATTGGATATTTGAGCGCAATTCCTCCAGTGTTTGTTTGCATCGTGAGATGAATCCCATACAATCATTGATCTCTTTGAAAATTGTAGTGCACTCCACAGTATTTTTTTGCAATGTTATTATGGTGTTGTTTCCTTCCAAAACAACCTTTTCCAATTGTTCCTTTAGCTTTTGGGGTTGTAATTCAGCTTCTAGTTTAGTTTCCAGCAACTACGCTTCAAGATTTTCAGCTCTTGTGGTCAGCTTATTCTAGGTGACCTGAACCAATTCAATCTTCTTGTCTAGCCCATCTATTGCGCTGGATTTTGGCAGCTGGGGCGTTGTCTTTCTGAATGTAGTCTAGGCCTCTATTAGTTTTTCCTTTACTTTTTCGACTTTATGGTTTTCTTTAATCTTCAATTTCTCCTCCTACATTATTTGTGTTTGCGCCATTAGTCCTTCTTTCTTCCAGAAGTCGGATTCCCTTTCTGCATGTTGGATCTTATGCTCTAATTGGTCGATAGAGGCTCTAATGAGGCCTACTAGTTGCAACGTTGGGAGAGATATCACCAGATGTAAGGGTAGTATCGAGGGGTAGTCTATCTTGAAGTAGCATTCCACTAGCCATGGAGTGTTTTGAGGGTGTCTTCACTTCTTCTCCTAGTGATGGACCTTGCAATTACCATGCAGGCCTAGTCTTCATAGTTGTTGGAAGTAGAGGGAGAACCTATGTCTTTTCCAAGAACATTTGTAGTAACTCTACACACTACTGTGGATTCTGGAGTATCGGCTCCAGTTGTTACTTCAGTGATGTTTTTCTCTATCCTGATGGTGTTTGGGTTTTTGTCTGAACCAGCTATGTTCCTGTCTCTGTAGGTAGCAAAAATTATGGATTTTCTCCTTTGATAATTGGAATCTCAACACTGATTTTTGAGAGAGGACTATGGTTGACTGGAACTTATGAAATTGGAGTAGGTAGTGAGACTTTTGGTTGCTAAATTTCTATTGAGGGAAGAGTGATCGGGATGGATATATCCAAAACATCTGGCTAGCTCAAGGCTGCAGTAGTCAAGGTAATGGGTTCTTCCACGTTCTTGAATGGTTCAAGGAATTACAGATGCATTGGTTCGAGCAAAGTGGTTTAGGAGGGAACAATGGTGTCTTGCGGTGGCAATGGGTATTGCTCGGTAATGAGGGTCATGTATATGATTGCATATGGCTCAGGTTCATCTATGATGTTAATCACAGTCTGGGAAGCACGAGTGTCATCCCTGGTGTGAGGTAGAGTTGTGGATATGGGTTGTGGATTTATAACTTTGGAAAAGGAAACCCTTGTTCGAGGTTTCTTTACTGAAACATCCCCTATAAATGAAACAATGAGGATCTCATTGAAATCCCTACCTTATAGGACGACAAGTTATAGGAGTTGTAGAAACACTTGCAATGTCCTCTTCTTCTGCTCCAGCAGTTTCTCTTCCTCTTCTTCTTTTTAACTTACCGGCGTTTGAAATTTTTTCTTCTTCGTTGATGTGCCAAAACTCAGCCCTGCTTGTTCCTCCTTCCCCTTATTCTTCAGAAGCTCCAGTGGAAAGAGGTAGTGCATACCTGACTTGTGAGGGTTGCGATTAATTCCATTCCATGACATGAATTCTTTGTCAAAGGCTTCTTCATCCAGATAGAAGGGTAGAGACCTTGTGTGGAAGCCTTTAGGATTTTCATGCCTCGACCAGACAAAAGTATAATGGTGATTTAGTGCAAATGATATGTTCCTTGTGTTAAAATTTAAGTGGTATGCACAACCGTTGAGTTGTGTCTATGAGTTGGTTGTACCAATTCAGGAAGGTTGCATTGTTAAACTCCATTGTCTCTGATTCTGACCTTGAATTCCAAGGTTCGAACGTTTTTTCTAGGCGACCCTTATCTGCAGGTGTTATACGTCTTCTTGTGGTTGGCCACCATTTCTACATTGAAAATGAAATGAGAAAGTATCCATAGGTGAAATTTCCTCCTTTCTCCTGAGCTTCCTCACAAGAAATGAGGAGCTCCTCTAGTAAGTAGTTGCACCATTTAAACATTGCTCCATTTGCAAAAAAAATCACTATTGAGAGAGCATCTAGAGTACATTCTCCCTTATAGTACGAGCACACAATATTACTTGTGATCACATAACAGGTTGTCCAGACCATCTCTGGTAAAATTGGCTCAATTTTGGTTGTGTTTATGCCTCTCTGGGTATGGAATTTCTCATACATGTTGACTTCTCCCTTCTTTTGCCCATGTTTACTTGGGCCTTGGAATCCTTTCAATACATCTTCACCCTCAAGGGACACTCCAGTGAGTTTTTAGATGTCTTCTACATGAATTGGATATTTCTTATCGAGCCATAATATCTTAACGTGCACCCGACTTATCAGAAACTTGGTGCACCGCGCAACCTCACAAGTGGTTCTGAAGACCGGTAGATCCCTGAGGTGCATGATGGTGAAATTAAGTAGGTTGATGAAGTCTGGATTTGGAACAAACTGCATGCCTCCCATTGCATCTGGA